>JAODUO010000029.1:560000-805000 GCA_025642075.2 Ridgeia piscesae
TAATATTGTGATTGTTAGCTTAAGTTGCTATGTCACTTAGCTACAGTTAATATTGTGATTTTTGCAGCATGTGGATGTGAGAACATTTTGTTTTTGTTTGTTATTCCTTTGAACTTCATGTACTTGGCTAGTTACTTTTTTTTATATAGATAGATATATATATATATATATATATATATATATATATATATATATATATATACATACTATATATATATGTATTATTCTATGCTAATCATAATACTTACATACATACATACACTTACATACATACATACATACATATATATATATATATATATATATATATACATACATACATACATACATACATATACATACACATACACACACATACATACATACAAACATACATACATACTTACATACATACATACATATATACATACATACATACATACATACATACATACATACATACATACATACATACATACATACATACATACATACATACATACATACATACATACATACATACATACATACATACACACACATACACACACACACACACACACACACACACAC
The DNA here is from genome assembly GCA_025642075.2 of Ridgeia piscesae. NCBI lineage: Eukaryota > Metazoa > Annelida > Polychaeta > Sabellida > Siboglinidae > Ridgeia > Ridgeia piscesae. The sequence goes on from JAODUO010000029.1 coordinate 560,553, forward strand.
ACACACACATACATACATACATACTTACTAAGGAACAATCAAGTATATAAACATCGAATCATAACAAGTAATGTTTGTCACTGTGATTGCTGTGTTAGCTGCAACGACATGCCTACCGCAAATCGATTATTAAATAATATTATTGATTTGCAACTACAACGTCTACGCTATGCATGCATGTGTGAATTCTGTCACCTGTTTAAAATGAAAGGAACACAACTTGTACTTTACTGAAACGATTCGTTTAAAGAATATTACATATTTTACACATCGTATAACATATACATAGACACATACACACGTGCATAGCTTCACCGGGTTATCGCTATTTTTACGAAAACGCGATTTTCACATTCGTAAGTGTCTCGAGTGTAGTGGCCGAGTTTTCAGAGGCGAGTGTCGCCAAGTGCGTGACGCGATGTTAGGAGGGGGCGGATGTCTGCGGCAACTCATTTAGCCGGGACACCTCAGCACAATGCCCGGTGACCGGCACCTGGTCGCGTTGAAAGTTATACTCTCCAATCTTGACGCGAAGCCGCTCCGGGTCCGCCCACTTGTCCTATTACGTCGACACAAAAACAACAGCCAGGTGAGACGCCCGGCACCTGTAATTACGGGGGTCGAAATTCGGTCGAAAGTTAATTAGTACCGCGGATCGATCGTGCGAGCCGAATTACGCAATCGACGGCGCATTCCTACGCGGTTCATACAAATCGTCGACTCTGATGTGCTTTTAAACACGTGTCGTGATGAATGCGGACGCAGGTGACATTGAAGTGCCGCCGTGCGACCGATAACGCGTCTCCGAGATTTCCCGATGATGGTTTTTTGTTCGTTTGGTTTAATTGTATAATTGGTGTCAATGACGGGTTGAGCTGCTGGTGTTGTCGTAATGACGTCTGCTTCTCAGTACTGCAGTGGTCAGTTGAAAGTGTTCATCGTGTAATTACCGGTCAGCTGTCCGAGCCGGCAGGTCATCAGTCCCACCCACGCAGACCATTCCAACTAATATCATTATTAGACCATAGTTGGTCCTAATTAGTTGTTGTTGTTGCCGTAATGCACTATTTATAAATGCTCCGATACTTGCAAGATGATGTCGTCAACGACAAAAGCAGTTACAAATCAATGATATCAAAGAAACATAAATTAAATGTCAATTGGTGCCACGCATGAGTGAGTTTATTTGGTAAAACATTACAATGCATGCAAATACAACATTTTATTCAATGCATAAGCAAATAACGAAATAAGTCTAGATATAACATTTACCGAGGATAGACACATTAAAGAACACAATAGCACAGTTGTTTCCAATGTGGTCCTCCAAAAAAATACAAAGAATGAATTTAAAAAAATAACAAAATACATAAATAAATAAACACAGTAATACAATAATTAAAATGTAAATATTTTCAAAGACAGGTAAACAAATATAATCAATAAGACAATGTGCTAACATAAAAGGTGCTCTACTAAAATATAATAACATGATAGTACGTAGTAAGATTAAATTAACAAAAAAGTATTTAAAATGCCACTTTAAGATGATAATTCGTCAGCCATCTGCTGTATAGTAGGGTCGTTACCTTTTTTCTAAAACTGTTTTTTAACTTGGCATTGCTAGTATCATTGCATTGCAAAATATAGTACAAGTGCACAGTTAAAATAAACAACGTTGTAACAACGTAAGAGTAACGCTAACAATAAATGCAGCAACATTCAGACGACGTTGCTGGGAAGTGATACTAACTACGTTGTTACCACGTTCCAACTTCTCATCACAGATACCACTTTGTGACCTACGGGTAAATACCTCGATTTCCATTTTGCCCACTCGACCAATACAGGCCTCGTCTTCCCAGGATGGAGGGACTCGTGCTAGGGACAGGGGACCGGAGGGATGGTGTCTGTCATGACGACACTCGACAGATGGACTTCCGTCTTTAATATCCGTCGTCATTGCCACAACAACTCGTCCGTTCCACAAGTGACGTTTTAATGCCGACTTTACTGCGTCAATGCAAGCTGTTCACTGCGTCCGTGGCCCCGACCTTCGTTAGGCAGATACGAACAGTGATGAATTCGCGAAATGGCATAAACATAACTGGAACAAGATATCGGACAAGTCAACCGTGCGTGATTCTGTATTCGCATTTAGCTAATCGGGGTGTAAACCTGAATCACGTAATGCCGTATAAGTGGACGTTGTAACAAAATAAGTAGACGTTAAAACAATTCTAACAAAAATTAGCATTACCATTTCTAGAAATCGACTCTTCATATTATAGTAAACTATAATATTGGAGTTGCGTCCATTCGCAAGCACGCACACACATATATAATGTATATTATTTATTTAATTATTTAAGTATTATAAACCAGTACATTTTAAATGTCGTATATAAATATAACTTATATTCTATAAACGATATCTAATAATTATATAAGAAATCTTCATAGCCTGCCTAAAACCAAATGGAATACTTATAATATTATGCTATTTTTCAACAATATTCGTTAGACTGCTTTGTTAAATCGTCAAAATAGAACGAACACCGGCCAACTTTACCAGTAGCACAGTGGCGCAGAGACCTCACGCCTGGGCCCGTATAAACTAGCATACGGCGGGTAATTAACAGCGGCCGATTGCACAATTCTATCCGGAACGTTTGCCGCACCCGGACAGATATAATTATGTGTCCAGACGTATGTCCACCCACAATCACACACGACCGGAGAGAGACAATGACGTCGACCACCCGTGCGATTGTCCGAATGCAAAGCGACAGCGAACTGGGCTCGGCTACGTCACACTGGAACCCGACCCACTCAGTGACGCCTCGCAGCGGGGAAGCCAATCAACTCGACCGCGTCAAATGTTTGTTTATTTGTGCCGGTTTAGCCTTAATAAGTTAATTAGCCGACACCGGACTATAGGGTACAGATGCTTCGTCCTCGCCTCGCCAGCTACGACTTGGAGAAAACCATCGTGGCGGAAACGAATATAGCGCAGCGATTGCTGTTTAATAGCGACCGGACAATCGGCGAATGAAAGGCGGTACCACCCTGGCCGATTGACACGCAAAAAGTGACCATTAACGAAACGACGAACGAGACATTAAACTTGTACAAGGGGGTAGCAAACACGGGTCACAGATGTCGCCATAAAACGACTCGGTGACGTCTTTGTCAAGTCGAGGCGAAACTATGTCGTCTAATTGGTGGCGCTGTCTTCGTAAATCGATAATGGGGTTTAATGTCGACGAATGCCGGCGTCGACACACCAATGTCCCGTGCCAACAGTGCTGATGTTGTTTGGATAGGGAGAACAATCGTGGGAACTTGGACGCATGCGGGGTGTTGAGTCTGAGTTGAGCCATAAAACTAAGCACTAACTAAAAAGTCGTATTTGATATAATTAGACACGTCTATTTGTGTGGCGGTTTGGAGTTCCTGACAAGTGAATGCAACAGTTTCAAGGCGTTTAGAAACTCAGTTCTAAATATTATATGTTGTAGATACGCCAACTATATTCGCGGGATTATATCTAAGGTTTACTCTTTTTATTCATAAGTAGTTGATTTAAACCAACGGAAGGTTTGCATAGTCGACATATTTTAGCTGTTAGCTTTTTGAAGAACACGTTTTGATCTTTATAAAAGCATAAATACCATAACAAGGTTTAATGGGATTATTAAGATTGTTTGATCTTCTACGGCATAAAAAGTTGATTGTTTGATCTTCTATAGGATGACTTTCGAAAGACAAATCGAGACGTTAGGTGGGGAAAGCATGTAAATGTATCTAACCGATATTATACCAAACCGACACCAAACGAAGCAAACCCTTCACGACGACGACAAATTCGCCTACTTTATATTAATCTATAGAGAACAGGGCGTTTTACTTTTACTACGTGACACCCTTAATATCACGTGACGTCAAGCTAACAAGCAGACATGTTGAGAACCAAATAATAAATAAGATTATATTTCTGTTAAATAACTTTAGTAGGTAGATGTATTAAACCCTTATGCTAGAGGGGGTGGCGATGCGTAGGTCAACACCCCCAAGTTGAAGCAAATACATCCGCCTGAGGTATAAGAGTGCTGCTCGGGGTCTCATAGCGACTTTTCAGTCTTAACAGGAGTCACTGACCCCCATTTCACTGTTTTAAATTACTGATGTATGACGTTTTGTTTAAGTTTTACCTTATGATTATTGAATTCATGTACTTATCTTGGGGTCAAAAATAAACATCTTGTTCTTGTTCTTGTTCATCGGGGATGTAGTTGATTGGGGGGGGGGGGCATCAAAGGGGGGAGTGGGGGTTTTGGTGGGGGTACAGTTAAACTGAATATATTTGGGAAAGCACAGAAACACACGTAACATGCACGTACGACACGTTTTATTTGCTGCGAACTATAATGATAATATCATACATAGCGGCTACAGGCAAAAGACATATAAAAAACGTAATATATACATTTGTGTTTGTTTATTGACATTAAAACTTATATTAACATGATTAGCTTTGTATTGTTCTATATTGTTTTTCATAATTGAATAGTAGAGTAAGTAAACCAGTCTATTAATTATTATATTGTATTTCTTGTAATCACACCGCTCAATCGCATCTGTCATAAAGTAAGTGAAAGTCACAATTACCTGCTGCATGCACACTTACACATTCACATGTATTAACTAACAGTCTAACATCTACGAAGACACTAGCAATCGCCCCTAAGTAAAAATGCATTCAATGTTTGTACTGTTGTCACTTTATGAAACCGTTCTTAGAAGTAATGTATATTGTATGGTAATTTAAGATCCCTTTGACAAGCCTTTGTCAATGACTGTGACAATATTGTCACTGACATTGATTAATGTCACAGTTAAAGAAGTACACCCGTGACCCGTGCAATGATATTACCTATAAACAATCGTACCCCTTTACTTTAGGCCACAGACGCGGCTATATTTTGTTATCATGTTATAATACCCCAATCACCCCATAACCTGATATCACCTCTCGCAAGTATAACTCGGTATTTAGTGACATTGTAGAATAAACAAGACGGAATTGGGCAATTTCATAGAAAAAACGAAGAGTTAATATCACAACGGCGCAACGGTGTCTAAGGATATTATCGCCGGCGTCAAAATGAAAGCAATAAACGCGATACGACATTCTCATTTTCACGCCATATGTGCGCTCGAATGGACGGCGCCATCCGGCGTCTTTCTCCCTGAATACGGACAGAGATACGACGCGGGAGGGATTAAGGAAACAGGCGAGATAATCCCGAGGGGTTAGCTGCCATTAAACTGCCGGAGTAGGTTACATCTGCTCGAACGCATTCGCCACAGTACTGCTGCCGCCGGGTCACCGACGACTCGAGTCCAATTGGTGCTGCCATCTGGCGAATGCAGGTGTAAACCCTAGGTGGGATTTGGCGAAATCACTTCATGCGTGTTTAAGTGCATTGGATTTGGGAAACCAGCCAACAGAAAACGAATTAAACTCGTTCGAAAGAATGCATCTGGCAACTAAATGTCTGAATGAACTATCGATCAAGTTATATATATATATATATATATATATATATATATATATAATTATGAGTGGACATGATGCATGAAATACAGAAGAGAGTTTTGGGAGAGGAACAGATGCCAGAAGAGTGGAAGAAAAGTGAGATCGTCCCCATACACAAGCAAAAGGGGGACCCACTAGAATGTGGGAGCTTTAGAGGCATTAAGCTGTTGGAACATGGGATGAAGATGTTTGAGAAGATTCTAGAGCGCAGACTCAGAAAATTGATCACAGTCAACAACATGCAATTTGGATTTAGTCCAGGGAAAGGTACAACAGATGCAGTATTTATCATACAACAACTGCAAGAAAAACACCTAGAAGTGCACAGAGATTTGTTCTTTACCTTCGTAGATTTGGAAAAAGGTTATGATAGGGTGCCCAGGGATCTGGTGCATGGGTGTCTGAGAAGAAGAGGGGTCCTTCAGAAGCTAGTGAGGCTAGTAGAAGCAACATATCGTGGAGCATCAATAGTAGTGAGAACCACGCATGGCAAAACTGACGAGTTTCCCAAAAAAGTTGGCCTACACCAGGGATCAGAGCTAAGCCCATTCTTATTTATCGTAGTACCAGATGTCATCAGCGAAGAGTTCAGATGCGGGTAACAATGTGAACTGCTGTTTGCTGACGATCTAGCAGTAGCAACAGACACAGAGGAGGAGATGCAGAGGAGATGGCTTGATTGGCAGATTGGGATGGAGAGCAAGGGACTAAAAGTCAACATCGGGAAAACGGAAGTGATGGTCAGTAGCAGGAGAGGAACAAAAGCAAACATCAAAGACAGCCAAGGGACGAGTCTCAGACAGGTGAATAAATTCAAATGCAGAGGAGATGGCTTGGTTGGCAGATTGGGATGGAGAGCAAGGGACTAAAAGTCAACATCGGGAAAACGGAAGTGATGGTCAGTAGCAGGAGAGAAACAAAAGCAAACAACAAAGACAGCCAAGTGACGAGTCTCAGACAGGTGAATAAATTCAAATATTTAAGTGTCACCATCGGTGAAGAAGGAGGTTCAGAGGAAGCAGTAAGAGCAAGAGTCAGTGCAGCGTGGGGCAAGTGGAGAGACCTATCCGGAGTCATCAGTGAAAGAAAATGCCAAGGAAATTAAAGATCAAGCTCTACATGACTGTCATTAGACCAGTACTTCTGTATGGAGCAGAATGTTGGACAGTTAGAAAGAAGGCGGGACAGATTCTCGAGAAAACAGAGATGTCTCTGTCTCTGTCTCTGTCTCTGTCTCTGTCTCTGTCTCTGTCTCTGTCTCTGTCTCTGTCTCTGTCTCTGTCTCTGTCTCTGTCTCTGTCTCTGTCCCTGTCCCTGTCCCTGTCCCTGTCCCTGTCCCTGTCCCTGTCCCTGTCCCTGTCCCTGTCCCTGTCCCTGTCCCTGTCCCTGTCCCTGTCCCTGTCCCTGTCCCTGTCCCTGTCCCTGTCCCTGTCCCTGTCCCTGTCCCTGTCCCTGTCCTGTCTGTCCCTGTCCCTGTCCCTGTCCCTGTCCCTGTCCCTGTCCCTGTCCCTGTCCCTGTCCCTGTCCCTGTCCCTGTCCCTGTCCCTGTCCCTGTCCCTGTCTCTGTCTGTCCCTGTCCTGTCTCTGTCTCTGTCTCTGTCTCTGTCTCTTGTGTCTCTGTCTCTGTCTCTATCTCTGTCTCTCCTTCTGTGTCTGTCTGTATGTCTGTTTGTCTGTCTGTCTGTGTGTGTGTCTGTCTGTCTGTCTACCTCTCTACCTCTCTACCTCTACTATATATATATATATATATATATATATATATAATATATATATATATATATATATACACTTTTATTATATATATATATATATATATAATATAATAAATATATAGCATTATTATACATATATATAATATATACTATATATACATATATATACATACATATATATATATATATATATATATATATATATATATATATATATATATATAAAATGATAGGCATATATATATTTATTGTAATGGTGTTTATCAGCCATTATGGGGAAACCCGTTTTGGGGAAACGCGTTTTGGGTAATTTTTAACTACTTGCATGCGTCTAGCATCCAATGTAAAGGTTGCACTCGATACATGCGTCTAGCACCCAATGTAAATACAAAGAGTACACTCGATAAATGCGTCTAGCACCCAATGTAAAGGTATAGGATGCACTCGATACATGCGTATAGCACCCAACGTAAAGGATACACTCGATACATGCGTCTAGCACCCAATGTAAAGGTACATAGTGCACTCGAAACATGCGTCTAGCACCCAATGTAATGGTAAAAGGTACACTCGATACAAGCGTATACCACCCAATGTAAAGGTAAAGGGTACACTCGATACATGCGTCTAGCACCCAATGTGAAGGTAAAGGATACACTCGATACATGAGTCTAGCACCCAATGTAAAGGTAAAGGATACACTCGATACATGAGTCTAGCACCCAATGTAAAGGTAAAGGATACACTCGATACATGAGTCTAGCACCCAATGTAAAGGTAAAGGATACACTCGATACATGAGTCTAGCACCCAATGTAAAGGTAAATGGTACACTCGATACATGAGTCTAGCACCCAATGTAAAGGTAAAGGATACACTCGATACATGCGTCTAGCACCCAATGTAAAGGTAAAGGATACACTCGATACATGCGTCTAGCACCCAATGTAAAGGTAAAGGCATCGATACATGCTCCCCATGTAAAGGTAAAGGGTACACTCGATACAGTCTAGCACCCAATGTAAAGGTAAAGGGTACACACGATACATGCGTCTAGCACCCAATGTAAAGGTAAAGGATACACTCGATACATGAGTCTAGCACCCAATGTAAAGGTAAAGGGTACACTCGATACATGCGTCTAGCACCCAATGTAAAGATAAAGGATACACTCGATACATGCGTCTGGCACCCAATGTAAATGTAAATGGTACACTCGATACATGAGTCTAGCACCCAATGTAAAGGTAAATGGTACACTCGATACATGAGTCTAGCACCCAATGTAAAGGTAAAGGGTACACTCGATACATGCGTCTAGCACCCAATGTAAAGGTAAAGGATACACTCGATACATGCGTCTAGCACCCAATGTAAAGGTAAAGGATACACTCGATACATGCGTCTAGCACCCAATGTAAAGGTAAAGGATACACTCGATACATGCGTCTAGCACCCAATGTAAAGGTAAAGGGTACACACGATACATGCGTCTAGCACCCAATGTAAAGGTAAAGGATACACTCGATACATGAGTCTAGCACCCAATGCAAAGGTAAAGGTACACTCGATACATGCGTCTAGCACCCAATGTAAGGTAAAGGATACACTCGATACATGCGTCTAGCACCCAATGTAAAGGTAAAGGATACACTCGATACATGCGTCTAGCACCCAATGTAAAGGTAAAGGATACACTCGATACATGCGTCTAGCACCCAATGTAAAGGTAAAGGATACACTCGATACATGCGTCTAGCACCCAATGTAAAGGTAAAGGATACACTCGATACATGCGTCTACACCCAATGTAAAGGTAAAGGATACACTCGATACATGCGTCTACACCCAATGTAAAGGTAAAGGTACACTCGATACATGCGTCTACACCCAATGTAAAGGTAAAGGGTACACTCGATACATGCGTCTACCACCCAATGTAAAGGTAAAGGGTACACTCGATACATGCGTCTAGCACCCAATGTAAAGGTAAAGGGTACACTCGATACATGCGTCTAGCACCCAATGTAAAGGTAAAGGGTACACTCGATACATGCGTCTAGCACCCAATGTAAAGGTAAAGGATACACTCGATACATGCGTCTAGCACCCAATGTAAAGGTAAAGGGTACACTCGATACATGAGTCTAGCACCCAATGTAAAGGTAAAGGATACACTCGATACATGAGTCTAGCACCCAATGTAAAGGTAAAGGTACACTCGATACATGCGTCTACACCCAATGTAAAGGTAAAGGGTGCACTCGATACATGCGTCTACCACCCAATGTAAAGGTAAAGGGTACACTCGATACATGCGTCTACACCCAATGTAAAGGTAAAGGGTACACTCGATACATGCGTCTACCACCCAATGTAAAGGTAAAGGGTGCACACCATACATGCGTCTACCACCCAATGTAAAGGTAAAGGGTGCACTCGATACATGCGTCTACACCCAATGTAAAGGTAAAGGGTGCACTCGATACATGCGTCTACCACCCAATGTAAAGGTAAAGGGTACACTCGATACATGCGTCTACCACCCAATGTAAAGGTAAAGGGTACACTCGATACATGCGTCTACCACCCAATGTAAAGGTAAAGGGTACACTCGATACATGCGTCTACCACCCAATGTAAAGGTAAAGGGTGCACTCGATACATGCGTCTACCACCCAATGTAAAGGTAAAGGGTGCACTCGATACATGCGTCTACCACCCAATGTAAAGGTAAAGGGTACACTCGATACATGCGTCTACCACCCAATGTAAAGGTAAAGGGTGCAATCGATACATGCGTCTACCACCCAATGTAAAGGTAAAGGGTGCACTCGATACATGCGTCTACACCCAATGTAAAGGTAAAGGGTGCACTCGATACATGCGTCTACCACCCAATGTAAAGGTAAAGAGTGCACTCGATACATGCGCCTGGCACATACTGTAAATGTAAAGGGCGCACTCGATACATGCGACTAGCACCCAATGTAAAGGTAAAGGGTACACTCGATACATGCGTCTAGCACCCAATGTAGATATAAAGGGCGTAAATAGACTAAATACATGAATGCGTTTAGCATCCAATATGAAGGGCGCCCCCCCGCGATATCAGTTATAGCTCGAAAATTACTGATTGCAGTTGGCTGTTTTTAATGCGCGTGGGTCGTGCGTTAATTCGATTTCCTGGGAATCGTTTGTCATATGGTTCATGCGGAATACTTTGTAGGAGCCAAGTAAATAGTTCCTAAAGACCGCTGTAAAATACACGTTAACTTTCTTGCGTGTTCCATCGTTCGATGCCTTAGTCGGGATGCAGCTGTAGGGATTTCAGATGCTCGCGTCATGGGGAGGGGTATAAATTGGAGGTTTCCTGGAGGTATAATTACAGGTTTTTGGGAGGCTGCTGCTACAGGTCAAAACATACCAAAGAAAGTTCTTATAGACCAATAGCGCAGTGTGCAGTTATACCGACTCGTCAGAGCCGTCTACACTTTAACCGCGGCTGATTTTAACCCCGAACCCCATCTCGATTTCTCTGGGTAGAATTCAGTCACACTGAAATTGGTGCGCTAAAACTATAGTAAGCCAAATGTCCACCACTGTCTACAACCATGTACTCATTCATTCAGCGCATGGTCTGGCACAGCAGCACAGGATTGGAACCCGGGTTCTCTGTAATTTACCAGTCGAGAATTCGAAGCATACGTTCACACACCAACCCTGTTAAATAGTGGCAAGTCAGCCGCTATGTTACGTCACAATGCGAGTAGTGTATGGATGCTACTAATGCTTTTACCGATTTCCGTTCGCCACGTAATGACGTCACAGGTATTTGCGTTAGTTACGCTACACAATACAAGGAAGAGACACGTAGGAAGGGAATGGGACGACGTTTGCAAGGCGGTCACCAGCCTCAGTCTCTGGCAACGAAGATATGGGATAGATCTGTACAGCATGAATCGACTCCGGTCGTGGGACCGTCCAACAGGAGCCCACTGACGACAGAGGGGACAGGGCAGGAGATGAGATGAGATGAGATGAGATGAGAGGAGAGGAGAGGAGAGGAGAGGAGAGGAGAGGAGAGGAGAGGAGAGGAGAGGAGAGGAGAGGAGAGGAGAGATGAGATGAGAGGAGAGGAGAGGAGAGGAGAGGAGAGGAGAGGAGAGGAGAGGAGAGGAGGAGAGAGAGGAGGAGAGGAGAGGAGAGGAGAGGGGACAGAATGTTCTGAGTACTACTGGAAAGTGAGCTTGCCCGAAATGTCTTCGTCCATCACATTCTCTTTTTATCTTTGATTCGAAGTAGGACATTGCTCGCTGGACTGCACGGAGCAAAGTCAGTGGTAATAACGGGTGGTCAGAAAGGCACATACGTTCGTCACCTCGAATGTTCTGACCATGCTTCAAGTTTAATCTCACTTGATCGACTCATGTCCGGCCGCGTGAATTCGCCAAGCCTTGATGTCCGTCCATTTTCCATGACGTTTGTTCATTGACCTTTACATTTGGTTGTGATCCTTGACGTATGTCCGTGTCCTTGAGACCTGTCAGTGTCCTTGGTATCTCTCCATGGCACTTGGCGTCTGTCCGTCATCACTTGCGTCAGTCCAACGTCCTTGGTCCCAGACATCCGTCCATGGGAAACAAGGCCACAAGGGAGACAATCCTGAGCAGTATCTCTCCGTGGTACTTGCGTCTGTCCGTGGACACTGGATTCCCAAGGTCTTTGGTCTTAACCGTCGGTCCACGGGAAACGTGGACCGACGATTGAAAGGAAGCTAATCCTGAGCAGTTAACGCTGGCTTTGTCGCACGTTGTCCCCAAAGTGACGGCGGGGCTTTACGCCGGGACTTAATTAGTAACATCTCTGTCATCGACACCATTAGTGACGCGGCCTGTCAAGTGACTCAAGTAGGGTATTAATATCGCGACGTCTGCTAATGTTGTGTTGTGCGCTCAGCCTCTTCAAGATGACGTAACAAGACAACTTTTTTAATAACCGGTAAATAATTCCCGACCAGAATATAGTAAACAGGTTCATTTGGTGCAGTTTACTAGGCCCTTGTGCGAATGCTTCACGTCCAGTTTTATGGTTGATAAGACCTGTGTACTTCAGCTGTACCTAGTGATTTGTTGTAGCGAGGTGGCTAGAGCTTCGGACACTCGACTAAGAGAACCTGGGTACGAATCTTGGGCTGCAGTGTCAAACCTTGGACATGTTTCACTACAGATTGCTCCCGTTCTATGAATGAGTACCTGGCTGTAGATAGTGGTGAATAATTGTTTACGAATGGTCTTTGTGCATCAATTAAAACGTGGCTGGATACTTCCCAGATAAGTCAAGATGGTGCTAAAATGAATTGAGTAGGTTTACCAGGGAGTAGTGTAAACCGCTTTGAACAATCCTGAGGATTAGACAAAAAGTTACATGTTTTCTTTATTTGTGACTGACATAGTGTAACCCAAAAACAGTACGACTGGAATTTCATGAAAAAATGATGTTATATGAGCGGAAATAACACAACGAAATGATAAAGACCTCTAGTAATGGAGTCGGCTCCGTCGAATCTCTCACTCCGCACGCGACTTCGTTCATTTCCGTAATTGTTCCGTCCAGATCACCGAGGGCGCCTAGGCTCGCCCTGGTGCGAATCCATCTGTCCAACTTCACAATTAGCAATTCCGTTGTCGCTTTGAAGAAAACGAACGTGGGAATCGTATTAATGGCGGCGCTTGAAGGCGAGACTGTTACGTCACACGCTCGCGTCCCCCAGACCCGTGTCGTAATTAGGTCGGCGCCAACCCCCTAAATAGGAAGACGACGAGACGGCCATATTTACATACACCACCGGCGGTGTACATATTAAACAGTCTGTTTGGAGCACGAGATAGAACAAAGGAAACGCTGATGCCACCGTCTGTTTTTATGTTGTCTTCACTGGGCGCCAGTCAGGCGGCCAATAATCACCGTGGAAGGCCGTAGTGCGCAGGAGCGGAGTTCGCTTGACGTGAACAAGTGCTGGTCTGACGTGTTGTGTTGTACAGTCAGTAGTTATTGTGCGTAAAGTTGTTCCGTGTATTAAACAGAAACATTTTACTTGTGTAATGTGTATGTTTGTTGTTGGGTTATGTAGCAATACTGCTTGTTCCAAGTGAACTTTTGTTTATTGGATGTTCACAAAGTCAGCTTTCATGGATGCTATAAATATTTTAACCTGTGTGTTCTCTAAAATTGTCTAGGGTGATACTGTCGACACACACACGGCACGCACGCACGCACACATGTACGAACTATAAATAAGTGGACCACACACATCGTTTGACTTTAATAAAATCATTTATTTTATGCGTAATTTACAAAAGGCTTCCTAACAAATATTTGCAGTCTGTTCATACGAGAATTCGACCACCCGACTACGGTGCAGATCTTCCAACTGTCGTCGTCGTCGACACCGTACCAAGTCCTTCTGGCAGACGGCTTACGAGTTGTCTTCGGTCCTATGAAGTTGCTCAACGTTTCTTCCTGTAATTGTGAAACACTCATCGTTACACAATGCAAGATGTGAAGTGTAATATGTAATGCTGCACTAACCGTGGATACAGTATATTTCAAACCCTGCACTATATACGTGTCGTCTAAAGATAAATGTTTCAACTTTTTAGCCCCGGATAATAGCCTTCGCAGTCGCATACAACTGACCTGTCCACTGCATAGAAAAAGCTACGTCAAATTATCCAAAATGAATGCTAAACACGTCGGGTGTTTAGACATTGTGTTGTTTAGTTAAATAAAATAGTGCCCCCAAAATTGTTCTTTATGATAAAAACACAAGGATAAGATTTAGATCCAGTTATTATGTCGCAATAGTAACGCAACTCACACATCCTGTACCAACAGTTACTGAGATCTTGACTGTGACGTAAGAGAACGACCGAAGTTTAGTCTTTTACAGCCATGTTGATAACAGTTATACACATTACACAGAGCTACGTCACTACTGCAACATGACACGTCATAATCAAAGTGTACCCCCAACAGTTGTCCTTGTCCCTTTAATCTCCCTCTCCCTCTCCCTCTCCCTCTCCCTCTCCCTCTCCCTCTCCCTCTCCCTCTCCCTCTCCCTCTCCCTCTCTCTGTCCACACACGCACACGCACACAACGTCATCCGTGCTACGATTGTGTCATGCCAGTCACGGTCGCCATGAGCTGGTTGTGTGGACGAAGACAAACGAGGCGCCGAGAGAACAGTGACACTGTGGCACTGTGCCCGCACGGTCTCACCACGACCGGCGTCTCTCCCAGTCTGTTCAATTACGAAAACTTGTCACCACGCCTCAGCCGGCCGAGCCCATGTCATCCATCCAGCCCTATCAATTTAATCTGCCACTGTACATTTAATCCGTGGCGTCGGTCTCATTGTAAGGCCGTCAAATCCACATTAGTCGGGCCGCGCGACTTTATTAATTTCCAAGCAGCGGTGCGAATCTCTCTGGACAGGGTGACAGACGGACAGTTTTAATAGTGGACCCACGACACCATCAAGAGTTGGTTCTTACCAGGAGAATCTGGACACAATGTTTACATGAGCTGGTCACAAAGTCAAATTACTACTTTTTGATGTGCTAAGCACAACTGAGTGATAATGTCCTTCTTGAATTATATATTCTGTTTAGATAGTTAACGGTTTGTATTACCTGTTTGTGTGTGGGTGCGTGCATATGACTGTTTGTCTGTCTGTCTGTCTGTCTGTCTCTGTCCGCCTGCCTGTATTAGTACTATGATCATCACGAGTTTGCACCACATAAAGTAACCACTATCACATTATCACAACCTACATTTAACATTAACAACTAAATTAGTTGTGTAAAATTGTATGTCATCCGCAACTACATGACAAAGACCATGGAAAAAAAGGTGACAGATTTTTCATTATGCCACAAACTCAGACGAGGGATAAAATAATAAACATGTTAGTGACTAAACCAATTTTTAAATGATATCTGTTATTACCAACTATTTGACTTGCTATTATGTATATGCAAAACCACAAACAGTGTAGTCTAGCTGCAGGTTGAGTCTGACTACGACGTCTACTTTGAACTGTCTAGATGACATGTCTAATGGATTAGCCACAACAATACTGTTATTTAGACCTGCGGCAGTGACACTGCCCTGCTGATGAGCATTTCAAGCACAATCACTATACAGACGACTCGACAATGAACATTTCTATTTGAAGACATTAGCCGACGCTATCGCAAACGTTTCATTTCTGCAGTTTTTCACGCAGATTACCCCGGCGTTCTTCTACAGTCATCCATCAACGATACGTATCAGGAACTTCCGGCGTCTTTTCAAAGAGCACCCATTTCCCTGGCCGTTTGCTATCATCCAGAGGAATTCAGCCTTTCAGTGATCTCTTTTAGCCAAATTGCAGTTCCCCGTGGGCTTCTAAGTGATGTCGTCCACCGAGAGAACGTGTGCGTCCCAGTGGAGCTGATTTAGTTTTCACCAGTCTAATCAAACTATGACTGAAACAGTTGTTTGGCCGGGTACAAAAGAACACTTGTTTTTACAAAGGCAAATTATAATTTCTTTACATCTACAACCAGCACAAACCCAACATATCAAACACTATTTTGTGTTCCATTAACTGGTTGTTTGCTGGGCCCAAATTACTACAAATGTCTTGTGTTCTGTTAAAACAGACACGACCCGCTGTTGGGGACAAATAAAATGGATTGTTCTTTGTCTACGTTTCTGTGAATACCAGCAAATAATAATGATTCAAAATAACCGAACTCATTATTAATAATATTATTGTTATAGTCGATCTTCCTTATCAGAAAATAAACATCAATTCAACCTGCTTCACGATATTGTAAATAAAGTTGTTTTGAGAGTGGATTTACCATTTCAGCTTGCTCCCGGTGGTGAATATTTCAAATCGTAGACATTCTTACAAACTTACTAAAGAAACCAGAACACAATAATTTTGCAGGCTGTTCTTAAAATGTTAAAAACACTATATTAATTAATAAATACAAACTAACGAACCTTTAAATTTGCATACAATTATGTAAATAAATATTAAAATTACTGCAAACAAACAATACATGAAATTACATGATGCAAAACCCAACGTAACATACAGGAGACTCGTGACTCCATGAAGGCGGCATAACTGCAAATGGCTTGACCGGCAATGAGGACACCTGGTGGCGACAAAAACAACTACGTACCATGTAAACTTCTTCCTCGCTCCGGCCTGGCCAGGTTTCTGTCGCTCCAGTCGGCGAGGGTCTTGGGTCAAGAGGCCAGCTACAATCATAATTACCCACGATGCAATGTAATCACAATTACCCACGATGCAGTGTAATCACAATTAGCCACAAAGCAATGATAGCTGCGGTAACCTTTTTTTTTACATACAATGAATGACCACTATAAGGAGCCCTCTTGTATAAACTTCAATAACGTAACAATGTTTAAATACAACATCTGCAAAAACTATTTAGTTGCTTACTAAATGATTAATTCATTATTGACGAGTGCAACGTTGTAACACGTAAGTGTGGCTCCAGTGATAGGGATCTTCTCATCTCAATGAGTCTCACCGGTCGATACAGCAACTCATTTTCTGTTACGAATATGTCAATTCCGACCACACATAAGTATTAACAAAGTATTTAGTAGTGTTAATTTGTAAAAAAAAATACACCACAAATGTCTTGATGGTGAATATGTAGGTCTTTGTATGTTTTAAGAAAACGTTAATTCTTCCGCTTTTGGTTTACTTGTATCTAAATACATGCGGTGACGAAAACAAACTATGTTCGCCATCATGGCCACACACCTAGTCTCATCTTCTCCACCATCTGTCGGTCAACGAAGCTCTGCAACGCACTGGACAGTGCGAAGCGGATGGCTCCGGCTTGACCACTGTTCCCTCCACCTTCCACCGTTGCTTCAACGTCCAGCTCTGACATCTTTCCCACAAACTGCAGGGGGAAGACAATCTGTTCCCTACAACAGACGTGGGGCGGGGGGAGCAGTTAACATCAGAATTTTTTTTTACTAATTTATCTGTTTTTATCAATCATTAATGCTATTTACTTAATTATTTTAATATACCTAGTTATTACTATATTGTTATCAATTTTAGTCCTTCCTAACTATTTTATTATAACTATTTTGTATTGTATTTTTTAAATGAATGATCATAACATTAACTATGTTATCATGTGTAACGTGTCATTACATCCATAGTTAACATATACTCCATATACTACTTATTATTACAAATTTATACATGGTGAATAAATAATAGTGGGTTTTAGTGATACATTTATCAATATAGATATATTATTAGAATCTCATGTTTTATTAATTTAAAGCCTATGTTTGTTTGTATTCACCCAATGTTCAGGATAAAACAGACTATTTTCAATTATTACTTAACAATTTACTTTATTAATAAAAACAACCTTTATACATTTATTAATTTAAATTATTGAACGTTTTATATAAATATTAATATAGTATTACTGCATTTTCTACCTCATCCCTTCACAACAAGTGCATATTCCAGTGTGGTGCAAAACACTGTTCTATTCACACAAATCCACACATTAAGATAATTAAAGCAACTTAATTACTTCTATTATTAGCATTCCCTTACAAAGAACAATCTATTAACTCCCTCTCAACATTTAAATTCACATTGTGCAATAAGCACATTTAAATTGCACTGCAAAAAAGCGACAGAATAGCAATCAAAATTACGATTAATTTTTCAACATATTTACACACGTAATTGCCGACAGGAAGTTAATTTGTCACAGTTGACGTCCAAAATTCCCGACTGACCGAACTAGAAAAAGAACAACAAAGAACCCTATGACAATGAAACGCTACAGCAGGCCGCGACAAAAGTCAATAGAGGAATTCTTCAACACTGCACCGTTGGACGGACAAAATTAATATTATTTCTTGTACATAACGCAGTCGTCGCCCGATTGTCGAGTTCATTTTTGGAGTAATGAAAACACGGGAGGCGTGACAACGAAATGAAACAGTGGTTGGGCTCCGGTGCTCTCATCCAGTCGGTCGTGAAATCTAATTTCCAAGAAATTGTTCGTCGAATGATTAATGTTTTCATTGCAACCTAAAAGCGTGTTTGTGGACGCTGCGACGAAGCCTGTTTTTGCAGGATCCCCACAGAAATCTGGCTAGGTAATGCTTTCAAATACGATAAATGTGAGAATTACGTCTGACTGATTAAATTGGATAATTGAGATGAATTTCTTGGATGCATCATTTTTACACTGTGATGACGCAGACTTTTAGCGAAACCTTTGCATTCCTGTCAAATTCTCGTTAATGTAATGAGAAATTAGGCGAATTATTTTAAACAAATATAAACTGAGTGTTGCTCTGTTTTAAAGAAAACATGTTTTGTTCTCCCAATATAATTAAACATGCAAATTGAATTTGTCACTGTAAAAGACTATTTTAAACAAATTTAATATCCCTGCAAATTATTAATTTTAACACATATACTCTATGCATGTCAATTTAATTATGCTATCCCAATAGTCTTATTCATAATAATTAACAATAAACGTTATTAGTTGGTACTCCAATATCATTTGTTTTACAAAAGTATTAAATGATATATTATTTTAACCACACATACATTTATTTATTTATTAGTATTATTGCTACATAATTATTAGGCTTTTGATAAGTTTTATTACCAGCAGCTTATATAAAAATATATATTTTACTTCCTTATTTACCATTTCTACACTAATACATTACTGTTTTTAATAATGATTGTTACTAGTAGTGGTTTAAATAGACTTACTTACACTTAATTGTGTTTGATCTGGTGTTATGCCAAATAAAATATATTACTACTTTATTAATATTAATGAATAAATCATTGTTTTGCCACCATGATGGTCACATTTTTACTCTTATCAATACATACTGGCTTGATACCCCAACATAATACACCCTGTAATACAAAACGTCACAGTGACTACTTTCAGGCTAAACCCCTTTAAAACTCTGGAAATCAACCACCCAAACACCCCACTATAAATCTGTCAGCTTCTGTTGCAAGACAGCGATGGTGTTGGTTGGGAATGAGAGGGAGGTGGGGAAGGGTCTATGGAGGGGGTTGGGATTATGACAGAAATGATAGATGGCTGCATTTGTTGCAGCTTAACCAGTCCTGACATGAAACAATCGCTTCAGTTCTCTGGGCTCGTCAACCGGACCCAGTTAATTAGGCTTTTGTCACATCCATCAGATTGCTGCTGTCACAGTCGGCTACTCAGACGTTGGTCAAATGGCAGTTGTTTTTCATCATCATTACCCGTGCAGTATTAGTGTTCCGAGAGTCGTAGTGTCCCGGGCAATCGTAGTGTCCCGTGGCCGGGCGAAAGCCTCAACATGTTGTACCTTGTTATTTTACGTTACTTCAAACCAGCTGGTGAGTTTTTTGGTATATTAACTAACTAACTTAATAAATTACCAACACTGACTTAATTAGGAACAAACGACAGTAATATGTCCCAGTGGTTATATTATAATAACCACCTAACGTAAGCTTACACTATTTCCTTACATTCTGATAATATTATTCACAAAAACAACCACTGTTTCTTAGATTGACTGCTAACAAGTATTACAATCAATCTGTTAGAGCATTTCATATTTTATATAATTAGAACAAAGAGAATGTATCACACATGGGTGATTAAAAATCTCATAAATATAATTATCTAAAAACCCTTTTTAAAATTTCAGAAATAATGTACACACATCATGTATGTATAGAAAAATTCGTGGCATTTTAGGAAACTAAACTGGCAGTAGTAAATATGCCTCAGAGAAAAGAGAATATTAATTATATAATCATTTGGTTGAATACTTTTAATAATTTAATACTATTGCAACTAAATTTGTAGCAGTAAATTCAGAGATGATATAGCTGACTAAAATATATTTTAGGTGAGTTTTATTCATACTTTACAGAGTATGTTTGCTCTTCTACTCTGATTTAAGAAAGATTTAAGAGTTACCACAAACGCACCAAATTCACAATAAATTAATTATACATGCCTTTGAAGACTGTTTACTGAAGACGCTGAACTGAACATTGACATCGTGTGGGAATAAACACAAACATTACACCCACAAATATAATAGCAGCACGATTTATGCAATCGTAAATTTGTTGTAATAACGACAGTTATTTCCTCGTGCGTGCTGGTGTTATCCTGTCGTAACTCAAGGGCAACAAACACCTACACAGGGAGAGGCTGTTATGTTGAGCCAAGTCCTGCTTACTAAACGACACACATTGTCGACTCTTTCTTAGTGGGTCCGTTAAATGCTTCATCCACAACTACTTAATGCAGCTAATCTGCGTTCATTTCCTACACTTTGAAGACCGTTCTCTTTGAAGTCGAGAGGTCAACACAGGACCAGAAACAATCACTGAAGCATAGTAGATAAAGGAACAAAGTTTTATTTTTGTTCTCCATAAAATTGTGTTTTATAAAATGTTACTATAAAAATACCACAAAAAATATCAATTCCTGTTTTGACAGCTTCTATTGGAAATATTGATTGTGTGATTTGTGTCATGTTTCTGAATAGCGCCATTTCATTTAAATTTTGGTACATGTAGTACATTAATATGATAGGTTAAAGTAGGCGGAAATATATAAAATACAAAATTAATACATATAATATAAAATCGACAAGGTTGACACTTGCGGTAATCGCCAAAAATATTTTGCATTTTAAAAATATTCCATGTTTTTGCTTGATAAAATAAAAATCCATGGAATTCCTCTTGTCACCATCAACTGTCTAAATTTGATGTTATAAAACTATATTCAAACCACAGACTTAAATGTTTACACATGGCCAGCTTCCTAATAATGTCATTACAACAATTAATCACAGCTCTGTCTGTTGATGATTGCAAACTTGATCAGAACATTTAGTATTTTTTTTATTCATGCTACACTTCAGAAATGTATCATCTTTCATCAGGTGGCATTCTTGCATATTACAGGTTAATAAAATTATGTTAACTGTTGTTTATCAGTTAAAAGTTTAATGTTCATGTTTTATAAATTATAAAAATAACAAAAAATTATGTTCACTGCTGTTTATCAGTTAAAAATGGGGAAAGCTTTAATGCTTTATAAATTAATTAAAATAACAGGATATAAAATGACATTCTACCAACCAAAACAGAATATTCTAAAAGTTTTTATGCCATATATTTTTGGACACTGGTCTTTACAATTGTGTACAAATACTTAAAACTTAAAATTACACAATCTCAATTAAATTGGCCAATCATTTCCAAAGTTCAGACCAAGTCAAACCTACAATAATGTTGTTATTTCTTCAAAAAGAATATAAACAATTTGTACAGATGATTCAGCAAGTTATCAAGTAATAGACAGTTTAATTAAAACACACTTGTCATTTGGAAACCTGCCCCCTCAAACATGATTGAGGACGACATTCAGAAGAAGTTTCCTCAAACAAATATACTAAAGCAATAATAAAATAAAGCATATAAACATACCACAGTAGTTGTCCAGTATTCAACAATAATAATACATTTACAGTGCACTTACTTATATAATCCCAGTACATAGCTTTATGCAGAGACCCGTCCACCCATCATTTGGATGGGTAAAAACCGTTGTGGACGGGTAAAAATATGGGTGGACGGGTAAAAAATGGAGCAAAACAAAACAAAAAAGGTCTTCCAAAACCATAGATATTGTCAGTTATGCCTCAAAAGTGAGTGTAAATGGTGTCACATGTGTGTTTGTAGTATATTTTAGGTCATCAGACATATTTAAAGTTTGTAAACTGCCTTAACAGTTAACATCCATGTGTCCATCAAAACATGTGTGACTGGCAATAATTTGGTCCTGCATAAAACCCTGTCACAGTAGGAAATATTTTTTCTTCATCTGAATAATCTACCCATGTGAACACTTTTAATTTAGGCACGAAAACCTTAACAGGCCAAGTTGGTTAATTGTTCCATGATAATATGAATAACATATCAATGGGAAAAAATCATTATAATATTATGATTATTGTTTTACTAACTTACATACGGTTTTAACTATAGCTGAAACAGCAAAACATCTATTTCACAAAATCCATACACAGAAAGCGGGTAATAAGAGTATTTTGTGGTTACATGAAAATAAAACACTAAGGAACACAGATCCATTTAGTGGCGCCACCTCGTGACTAATACATCAAAGTGGCACCACCTGGTGAATGAAAATTAAACTAAGTATAAATGCCATTGTACCGTAGTGTAACCAATTGTGAATAGTACTTAATGTTTGTCGTGTGAACATTCTACTGCAAACCAACCAGAAGACTAAGTGACCACAGAGAAAGTGACCTACCTGTCCAAGATGGTGGGAAAGCTGCGAAGGAGTGACCGTCCATTGACATTGATCTCTCCAGTTCCCTTGTCCATTACTTTCACCTTAGCGTGAGCTCGCTTGCGAATACCTGTCAATCACACCCCGTATAGCTCTACTCAGTCACGTTTCAACAAAATATCATTACTTTTTTTATAAATGTATGTTATCAAAAATTATGAATCCTGATATACTGAATAATTTCTAACTAAACCTGACAAAACCAAAAGTTTGCACAATTCTATTTTTAAAGTGTATAACATTGTTTATGTATTTAAAAACGGAAAGATAATATTGGAATGTTGGAAGTAATTTTCTAAAGCACAATTAACTGCACTAACCAATCGTATTCAACAACTACATCAACGCAGAGTGTATATTTTTTATGTTAAATGTAAAAGACTACATGGAAAAAATATTGCTCTACCATATCGACAATATGTGTTGTCTATTTGTTGTAATTTCATGCGTTTTATATGGTTATGGAAGTCTAAAAAATACTGTCTGTTGTTGTTGCAACATACCAAGTGGAACACCAGTTCTGATGATTACAAACAGTGCAGCAATATATGGTCACACCACTATTATTACCTTTGTTCTAAGATGGAGTGGAGTAGGACAGGGACGGGTTGACATACAAACATATACAAAAGGAGACAGCGGGTTTCTAGTTTTGCAATTAGCAATACACAAGCAGCAACAAAGACAGACACTCTCTATACAGTTACCTTGCAATTGGGGCCACCCATGGACTGGCCCATGAAGGACATCATGAATGGAGACTAGATGAGTCAGACATATGATGTGAGAGTGAAAGGTACCTACCTTCAGCCTCCATGTACGCCCGACCGTCATCAGCATACATCAGCTGAAACAAACATGAATGTAAATTAAGGAAGTCACCAAGATCATGGGGAATGGTGCCATGATGGATGATAGATTGACGTCACCAAGAACACGGGGAATGGTGCCATGATGGGTGATAGATTGACGTCACCAAGAACATGGGGAATGGTGCCATGATGGGTGATAGATTGACGTCACCAAGAACACGGGGAATGGTGCCATGATGGGTGATAGATTGACGTCACCAAGAACATGGGGAATGGTGCCATGATGGGTGATAGATTGACGTCACCAAGAACACGGGGAATGGTGCCATGATGCGTGATAGATTGACGTCACCAAGAACACGGGGAATGGTGCCATGATGCGTGATAGATTGACGTCACCAAGAACATGGGGAATGGTGCCATGATGGGTGATAGATTGACGTCACCAAGAACACGGGGAATGGTGCCATGATGCGTGATAGATTGACGTCACCAAGAACACGGGGAATGGTGCCATGATGCGTGATAGATTGACGTCACCAAGAACATGGGGAATGGTGCCATGATGCGTGATAGATTGAAGTCACCAAGAACATGGGGAATGGTGCCATGATGGATGATAGATTGACGTCACCAAGAACACGGGGAATGGTGCCATGATGGGTGATAGATTGACGTCACCAAGAACATGGGGAATGGTGCCATGATGGGTGATAGATTGACGTCACCAAGAACACGGGGAATGGTGCCATGATGCGTGATAGATTGACGTCACCAAGAACATGGGGAATGGTGCCATGATGCGTGATAGATTGACGTCACCAAGAACATGGGGAATGGTGTCATGATGCCTGATAGATTGACGTCACCAAGAACATGGGGAATGGTGCCATGATGCGTGATAGATTGACGTCACCAAGAACACGGGGAATGGTGCCATGATGCGTGATAGATTGACGTCACCAAGAACATGGGGAATGGTGCCATGATGGGTGATAGATTGACGTCACCAAGAACACGGGGAATGGTGCCATGATAGGTGATAGATTGACGTCACCAAGAACATGGTGAATGGTGCCATGATAGGTGATAGATTGACGTCACCAAGAACACGGGGAATGGTGCCATGATGGTCATAGATTACGTCACCAAGAACACGGGGAATGGTGCCATGATGGTGATAGATTGACGTCACCAAGAACATGGGGAATGGTGCCATGATGGGTGATAGATTGACGTCACCAAGAACACGGGGAATGGTGCCATGATGCGTGATAGATTGACGTCACCAAGAACATGGGGAATGGTGCCATGATGCGTGATAGATTGACGTCACCAAGAACACGGGGAATGGTGCCATGATGCGTGATAGATTGACGTCACCAAGAACACGGGGAATGGTGCCATGATGCGTCATAGATTGACGTCACCAAGAACAGGGGAATGGTGCCATGATGCGTGATAGATTGACGTCACCAAGAACACGGGGAATGGTGCCATGATGCGTGATAGATTGACGTCACCAAGAACACGGGGAATGGTGCCATGATGCGTGATAGATTGACGTCACCAAGAACACGGGGAATGGTGCCATGATGCGTGATAGATTGACGTCACCAAGAACACGGGGAATGGTGCCATGATGCGTGATAGATTGACGTCACCAAGAACATGGGGAATGGTGCCATGATGCGTGATAGATTGACGTCACCAAGAACATGGGGAATGGTGCCATGATGCGTGATAGATTGACGTCACCAAGAACACGGGGAATGGTGCCATGATGCGTGATAGATTGACGTCACCAAGAACACGGGGAATGGTGCCATGATGCGTGATAGATTGACGTCACCAAGAACACGGGGAATGGTGCCATGATGCGTGATAGATTGACGTCACCAAGAACATGGTGAATGGTGCCATGATGCGTGATAGATTGACGTCACCAAGAACATGGGGAATGGTGCCATGATGCGTGATAGATTGACGTCACCAAGAACATGGGGAATGGTGCCATGATGCGTGATAGATTGACGTCACCAAGAACACGGGGAATGGTGCCATGATGCGTCATCGATTGACGTCACCAAGAACACGGGGAATGGTGCCATGATGCGTCATAGATTGACCTCATCAAGAACACGAGGAATGGTGCCATGATGCGTCATAGATTGACGTCACCAAGAACATGGGGAATGGTGCCATGATGGGTGACAGATTGACGTCACCAAGAACATGGTGAATGGTGCCATGATGCGTGATAGATTGACGTCACCAAGAACATGGGGAATGGTACCATGATGCGTGATAGATTGACGTCACCAAGAACATGGGGAATGGTGCCATGATGCGTGATAGATTGACGTCACCAAGAACATGGGGAATGGTGCCATGATGCGTGATAGATTGACGTCACCAAGAACATGGTGAATGGTGCCATGATGCGTGATAGATTGACGTCACCAAGAACATGGGGAATGGTGCCATGATGCGTGATAGATTGACGTCACCAAGAACATGGGGAATGGTGCCATGATGCGTGATAGATTGACGTCACCAAGAACACGGGGAATGCTGCCATGATGCGTGATAGATTGACGTCACCAAGAACACGGGGAATGGTGCCATGATGCGTGATAGATTGACGTCACCAAGAACATGGTGAATGGTGCCATGATGCGTGATAGATTGACGTCACCAAGAACATGGGGAATGGTGCCATGATGCGTGATAGATTGACGTCACCAAGAACATGGGGAATGGTGCCATGATGCGTGATAGATTGACGTCACCAAGAACACGGGGAATGGTGCCATGATGCGTGATAGATTGACGTCACCAAGAACACGGGGAATGGTGCCATGATGCGTGATAGATTGACGTCACCAAGAACATGGTGAATGGTGCCATGATGCGTGATAGATTGACGTCACCAAGAACACGGGGAATGGTGCCATGATGCGTGATAGATTGACGTCACCAAGAACATGGTGAATGGTGCCATGATGCGTGATAGATTGACGTCACCAAGAACATGGTGAATGGTGCCATGATGCGTGATAGATTGACGTCACCAAAAACATGGTGAATGGTGCCATGATGCGTGATAGATTGACGTCACCAAGAACATGGTGAATGGTGTCATGATGCGTGTTAGATTGACGTCACCAAGAACATGGGGAATGGTGCCATGATGGGTGATAGATTGACGTCACCAAGAACACGGGGAATGGTGCCATGATAGGTGATAGATTGACGTCACCAAGAACATGGTGAATGGTGCCATGATAGGTGATAGATTGACGTCACCAAGAACACGGGGAATGGTGCCATGATGTGTCATAGATTTACGTCACCAAGAACACGGGGAATGGTGCCATGATGGGTGATAGATTGACGTCACCAAGAACATGGTGAATGGTGCCATGATAGGTGATAGATTGACGTCACCAAGAACACGGGGAATGGTGCCATGATAGGTGATAGATTGACGTCACCAAGAACACGGGGAATGGTGCCATGATGCGTGATAGATTGACGTCACCAAGAACATGGGGAATGGTGCCATGATGCGTGATAGATTGACGTCACCAAGAACATGGGGAATGGTGCCATGATGCGTGATAGATTGACGTCACCAAGAACACGGGGAATGGTGCCATGATGCGTGATAGATTGACGTCACCAAGAACACGGGGAATGGTGCCATGATGCGTGATAGATTGACGTCACCAAGAACACGGGGAATGGTGCCATGATGCGGAGATTCCCAGACACGGAAATTCCATGATGCTTGTTTACGTCACCAAGAACATGGGGAATGGTGCCATGATGGTGATAGATTGACGTCACCAAGAACACGGGGAATGGTGCCATGATGCGTGATAGATTGACCTCATCAAGAACACGAGGAATGGTGCCATGATGCGTCATAGATTGACGTCACCAAGAACATGGGGAATGGTGCCATGATGGGTGATAGATTGACGTCACCAAGAACACGGGGAATGGTGCCATGATGCGTGATAGATTGACGTCACCAAGAACATGGGGAATGGTGCCATGATAGGTGATAGATTGACGTCACCAAGAACACGGGGAATGGTGCCATGATAGGTGATAGATTGACGTCACCAAGAACACGGGGAATGGTGCCATGATGCGTGATAGATTGACGTCACCAAGAACATGGTGAATGGTGCCATGATGCGTGATAGATTGACGTCACCAAGAACATGGGGAATGGTGCCATGATGCGTGATAGATTGACGTCACCAAGAACACGGGGAATGGTGCCATGATGCGTGATAGATTGACGTCACCAAGAACACGGGGAATGGTGCCATGATGCGTGATAGATTGACGTCACCAAGAACACGGGGAATGGTGCCATGATGCGTGATAGATTGACGTCACCAAGAACACGGGGAATGGTGCCATGATGCGTGATAGATTGACGTCACCAAGAACACGGGGAATGGTGCCATGATGCATGATAGATTGACGTCACCAAGAACACGGGGAATGGTGCCATGATGCGTGATAGATTGACGTCACCAAGAACAGGGGAATGGTGCCATGATGCGTCATAGATTGACCTCATCAAGAACACGAGAAATGGTGCCATGATGCGTCATAGATTGACGTCACCAAGAACACGGGGAATGGTGCCATGATGCGTGATAGATTGACGTCACCAAGAACATGGGGAATGGTGCCATGATGCGTGATAGATTGACGTCACCAAGAACATGGGGAATGGTGCCATGATGCGTGATAGATTGACGTCACCAAGAACATGGGGAATGGTGCCATGATGCGTGATAGATTGACGTCACCAAGAACATGGGGAATGGTGCCATGATGCGTGATAGATTGACGTCACCAAGAACATGGGGAATGGTGCCATGATGCGTGATAGATTGACGTCACCAAGAACATGGGAATGGTGCCATGATGCGTGATAGATTGACGTCACCAAGAACAGGGGAATGGTGCCATGATGCGTGATAGATTGACGTCACCAAGAACATGGGGAATGGTGCCATGATGCGTGATAGATTGACGTCACCAAGAACATGGGGAATGGTGCCATGATGCGTGATAGATTGACGTCACCAAGAACATGGGGAATGGTGCCATGATGCGTGATAGATTGACGTCACCAAGAACAGGGGAATGGTGCCATGATGCGTGATAGATTGACGTCACCAAGAACAGGGGAATGGTGCCATGATGCGTGATAGATTGACGTCACCAAGAACAGGGGAATGGTGCCATGATGCGTGATAGATTGACGTCACCAAGAACATGGGGAATGGTGCCATGATGCGTGATAGATTGACGTCACCAAGAACATGGGGAATGGTGCCATGATGCGTGATAGATTGACGTCACCAAGAACAGGGGAATGGTGCCATGATGCGTGATAGATTGACGTCACCAAGAACACGGGGAATGGTGCCATGATGCGTGATAGATTGACGTCACCAAGAACATGGGGAATGGTGCCATGATGCGTATAGATTGACGTCACCAAGAACATGGGGAATGGTGCATGATGGTCATAGATTGACGTCACCAAGAACATGGGGAATGGTGCCATGTGCGTGATAGATTGACGTCACCAAGAACAGGGGAATGGTGCCATGATGCGTGATAGATTGACGTCACCAAGAACATGGTGAATGGTGCCATGATGCGTGATAGATTGACGTCACCAAGAACAGGGGAATGGTGCCATGATGCGTGATAGATTGACGTCACCAAGAACATGGGGAATGGTGCCATGATGCGTGATAGATTGACGTCACCAAGAACATGGGGAATGGTGCCATGATGCGTGATAGATTGACGTCACCAAGAACATGGGGAATGGTGCCATGATGCGTGATAGATTGACGTCACCAAGAACAGGGGAATGGTGCCATGATGCGTGATAGATTGACGTCACCAAGAACATGGGGAATGGTGCCATGATGCGTGATAGATTGACGTCACCAAGAACAGGGGAATGGTGCCATGATGCGTGATAGATTGACGTCACCAAGAACATGGGGAATGGTGCCATGATGCGTGATAGATTGACGTCACCAAGAACATGGGGAATGGTGCCATGATGCGTGATAGATTGACGTCACCAAGAACATGGGGAATGGTGCCATGATGCGTGATAGATTGACGTCACCAAGAACACGGGGAATGGTGCCATGATGCGTGATAGATTGACGTCACCAAGAACACGGGGAATGGTGCCATGATGCGTGATAGATTGACGTCACCAAGAACATGGGGAATGGTGCCATGATGCGTGATAGATTGACGTCACCAAGAACATGGGGAATGGTGCCATGATGCGTGATAGATTGACGTCACCAAGAACATGGGGAATGGTGCCATGATGCGTGATAGATTGACGTCACCAAGAACACGGGGAATGGTGCCATGATGCGTGATAGATTGACGTCACCAAGAACACGGGGAATGGTGCCATGATGCGTGATAGATTGACGTCACCAAGAACATGGGGAATGGTGCCATGATGCGTGATAGATTGACGTCACCAAGAACATGGTGAATGGTGCCATGATGCGTGATAGATTGACGTCACCAAGAACATGGGGAATGGTGCCATGATGGGTCATAGATTGACGTCACCAAGAACATGGGGAATGGTGCCATGATGCGTGATAGATTGACGTCACCAAGAACATGGTGAATGGTGCCATGATGCGTGATAGATTGACGTCACCAAGAACATGGTGAATGGTGCCATGATGCGTGATAGATTGACGTCACCAAGAACATGGTGAATGGTGCCATGATGCGTCATAGATTGACGTCACCAAGAACATGGGGAATGGTGCCATGATGTGTCATAGATTGACGTCACCAAGAACATGGGGAATGGTGCCATGATGGGTGATAGATTGACGTCACCAAGAACATGGTGAATGGTGCCATGATGCATCATAGATTGACATCACCAAGAACATGGTGAATGGTGCCATGATGCATCATAGATTGACGTCACCAAGAACATGGGGAATGGTGTCATGATGTGTCATAGATTGACATCACCAAGAACATGGGGAATGGTGCCATGATGCTTCATAGATTGACGTCACCAAGAACATGGGGAATGGTGTCATAATGTGTCATAGATTGATGTCACCAAGAACATGGTGAATGGTGCCATGTTGGGTGATAGATTGACATCACCAAGAACATGGTGAATGGTTCCATGATGCGTGATAGATTGACGTCACCAAGAACATGGTGAATGGTTCCATGATGCGTGATAGATTGACATCTCCAAGCACATGGTACTATGATGGGTTTTGCATAGGCATCAATAAAGAATACAACTCTAATTTTGCAGCTAAACGTTTTATGCTAAGACCCAGAGTCATGTCAGGTCACTGCCAGCTGTTGAATGTATATTTGTTGTTCTCTTAAAAACTACGAAACTGCGAAATCAGTGCCTAACAGGTGGACTGGCTGATAAATCAGTGACTATACATGTTTATTCCTAGTGTAACTGTATGTAACTCCACGTGTTTATAATGAATACTTAAGTGTGACCACTAATCTAATTTTCTTTACATGGGTAGACACTTACAGGTGTATAACTTCACGTCTACTCCTTTATAAAATATATTTATTCATGATTGTATACCACACCACGTGACATACTATGTACTTGACTTATTTTATTGTTTTTTTTTATATTTTGTGCGTGTTGAAATAAATTCATTGAACTAACTGGTGGAATGGCTGATAAATCAGTGACTAACCGGTGGAATTTCCTGTAGCATAGCCTGTGACTTGAGGAACCTCCTGTACACCATGATGAAGTCTTTCTCCAGATAAGAGTAAGGATGAGCAGCGAGTCTGTCCATCAATTTCACAAACTGCGTAAACTGAAATGGGACGAGACAACAAACATCTAACTCTGACACAACAAATCCTTTCAATATCTTATTTCTTCAGTTTTCTAGACTTAAAACAGCCTTTAGATAGTAGAGCGCAATGGCTCAGGGGATTCTCGACTACGAGAACCTGGGTTCTAATCCTGTGCTGCGGTGTTAAAACCTTGGGCAAGTTTTTTCACTCGACATTGCTCCAGTTTACTCAGTTGTATAAATGAGTACCTGGCTATGGGCAGTGGTGGATATGTGTATGAGCACATTAATTGTAGCATATGGCTGGATGTTTCCCAGAGAAGCTGAGATGGTGTCTGAGTGAACAGGTCTGTCAGGGAAGTAAAGTGTAAGGCGCTTTGAACGGTCCTGAGGACTGGATACTGCGCTATATAAGAACTTACCTTTAAATATTTAAGATGCTCAACAGATTATTCTATAAACAGACTGCAACAACTGCAGCACGGGAACCTGCAACGTCGCATTTCTATCCTTGAATATATACTACCATAAATTACCTTTTTTTTAATTATAAGCCAATTTTTGTCACAATTTGAAACTGTCTGATCTGGCCAGAAGTGGCTTTTTTAATTAAAAGAAACTCCGAATATCAATTATTAATGTCACACTATTAAATATGCGTAGTTTACATACGTCTCTTTCGGGAATTTTCTCCCTCAGCATATCGCCAAGCTTCTCGCTGTCTAGCCACTGGCTGCCTGCCAAATGCCTGCAAATGAACATTTATGAATATATGTCTAAAAAAACTCACGACTGATTTATTGAATAAATCTTTATTTCATCAGCTTGGTTAACTTAAACCACCAACTGCTGGTGTGCTTTAATTATAATTAGTGTTGTGTGATCTAGGCAGTACAGAGAATAATTCCACAGTGTTATTGGTGTAGAGTGATCAGATTGAAAAATATCTATTAATACATTTATATTTTTAAAAGGTCTTGCAAAATGTTCAGTTTTGGTTGTAAAGGAAGAATGGAAGTGTTACTTGATTGACGTTGACACACGTGAGACAATCAAAACCACAAATTAAACAAATAAATGTAGGTCACGCATTATGGGACAAAAGTGACTTCAGTGATGTTAATGTAAATTCGGTCTAACAGAACCTTTAAATATAGCGTTGTTAAAAATAAAACATTATGGCTATTGATCTTGAGTAACACAAAATGACGTACAGAACTGTCTCGGGGCTGACGTCTCTCGCCAACATCTTATCTTCATGGTGCTTCAGTGCTTCCAACTTTAGGTTAGTTTCCTGAAAAAAAACACATCCCGCCAATACCATGCACTGGACCAGAACAAAAGCACTGCTCGTCATTTCATCATTATCGTTAGCTAACAAAGTTAAGGCAGCAGATGACTTTTGGTCATGGCTTGATGTCTTCGAGAGATCTCTAGCAATAAATGATGTAATGCTCCTCTTATCGATTTATGGAAACTCACGATGCGTTAAGATGAGTTAAGTAACATAACAAAGTCATGTCTCAGTGGGTTTAGTTAAGAGACTTCTCTGTGCAATTTAACAGTATTCACACATAGCGTACGCAGTTTAACTCTGAGTGGCTTAAATCTAAAGCCAGGTAAGACAGTTAAATTGGATATTTTTTTATTTTTTAATTTTGGCAAACTGTTCTATCCAGTGAGAAAGGGTAGGTCACTGGGAATAAAAAATGTCTTGAACTGTTTTCACTCAGGCCCACCGTTGCCATGGTAGCCAAACAAAATGGCCACCACAATGGGAAAATATAGCAAACTTTATCCGCAGTCTCCAATCATTACTGTAGAATGTACAATTATAATTCTTTCACTAACTACAACGAGATATTTTGAATATTACTGAATTTTTAATTTAATTTTATATATATTTTTAAGTGATTTTTAAAAATAAGTATGCATATACTTATGCAACTTTTTACAAATGTTTCGGTGTAGTTGTGTGGAAAAAGTAATGCAGAATGCAATAATATGAACATCATTGGTACAGCTAGTCTCTCAAGAGGCTGTCTATGAACGCAGCAACGTAAGTGGTAACTTGTGGCCCAGGTTGTCTACGTACGTGCATCAACTGGTAGTAGTTGGGAAGACCAGTGTAAAAGAGGAAATGGAATGGCCGGCCATCTACTCCGAACTCAGCCGCTGAAATCACAAAGAAACCACTTAAAAAGTAAATATGCACGTTCAACGAAACATTATATTGAACAGGATCACATTAAAATACACCAACGTATGAAATGAAGTCCATGCTGTATTTATCTGTATCATTGCTACAGCCAACTCCAAAACGAAACGTTGTGCAAAAGATTAAAAAGGAACTTTCAACATTGAAATTTGACACAACACATTGATGGGTTCAATTTAATATGGATAATTCCACAGCACAAATTTAAAAATAAAGATTTTACCCTTTTGTCTGTGTAGAATTAATATGAACGTAAATCTGCATCACAGTTCAGCTTTATTTATAAGAACATATGCATTCTCCTTGCTATATCAAACTAACTGTACAAAACACGGAAATAATCTTACCTTTGCGCTTTGGTATTACTTGTGAAGGATGCTGAAAAAAGTGAAATAATAAAACACATCACATGTGTAAATATGTATTATCACTTTAATTACATGTTTAGTCAATGTTTGCAATATTAAAAACAAATACATGACATTTTATTTATTTATATATTGTACTTTTAAAAACTACCATGGTACATTTTATGGAATGGTATAAGTACAATAACAAGGGTAGAAAGTAACTTTTTTTGCCACTAGTCCACAGGTCTAGTGGCCAGTTGAGTTCACTAGTCCACAGGTCAAGTGGCCAGTTGAGTTCACTAGTCCACAGGTCTAGTGGCCAGTTGAGTTCACTAGTCCACAGGTCTAGTGGCCAGTTGAGTTCACTAGTCCACAGGTCTAGTGGCCAGTTGAGTTCACTAGTCCACAACCAAATTTACTAGTAAATTGGAGGGTTTAAAAAAATCGGACTTTTATATGTAAATTGGGTTTATAATTATAAATTGAAATAATATATTTAAAAAACTAAGACATTACCAAAAATGTGTTATTTTCATTAACACTCAACAAATCACCAGATATAATTAACAAAATATAATACAAAAATAACATAATCTTTACATGTAAACCTTGAACTTAGCATTTAGACTGAGCTTTGGTGACAGATGCATGACGGGAAACATATAAATAAACATGCTTTAGTCTATTAATTAAGAGTATGTTTTTTTCCATTTACATGTGTCTAATGCACTCAAATTGTAATTCTTAGCAAACGTACATAAATTTACAAACATGTACATAGAGGGTAGATGTACGGATGGACATAATTTGATTGCACTTTGTTCTACAAGACTTGAATGTTTGGTGGACGTATACAATGAGTGATAATAGGGTATCGAACCAATCTGTGGCGGTCGTATAAAGCTTATAAACAATGTCTATGACAGGTAAGAGGTAGGCATTGTACCTGAGTATTTATTATACTGTTTTCAATGCTCAGTCATCAAAGTAAGAAGTGATTTAAATAACTCCAATTCAGGCCATTGTTCAGTTTTTTGTCCGGGCTGCTGTTGTCTATTTATGAACCACTGGCTCAGTCAGGTTCGACTGAAGTTAGTGAACTGACAGTGAGGTGGCGACACAGACAAAATACTGGACACAGTACTCAGCCAGAAATTAAACCAATTATCCACACCCAGTTGAGTAAATTAACTAGAATTTATTTGTTCTGCTGACAATAAAAATTGGTAGTCCACTGGACTAGCGAGTTGTAATATTCACTAGTCCGGGGTGCAATCTGGTAGTCTTGGAATAACGGAATTAACAGCAGTCCGTTAGTCCGAGACTACCAGATTGCTGTTAACTCCGAACCCTGTAATAATGATGAATGACACCATGCCTGCATAATGAAAATGCACTTAATAAAATATAATCAAATACTGGTACTTATGAAACAGTAATCACAGTACCGTGGGTCACGGTCGGTGTATTGATAATGAATGTTGCATATTCCCTAAGAATGACAACATAACAAAAGGGAAATACCTTATATACATATGGGTCAGATGTGACACTCCGAAGGGTAAGATCTTATACATTTTAGGGTAAGGTAATACATTTAAGGATAAGATTTTATATACTCACCTTCATTTGGGGACGAGCTTTCCTGTCAAACAAACCTGAAGGCAGCAGGTATTCTATAGCTTTCTGAAGAACAAAACCACAGAACCACGTAGCAAATTCATAGACACAAAATAACATCTTTTAATGTTTAAAAAAACATACTATTAATACTGGAATTATTAATGTATTAGCAAAGCCACCATTTCCATGGCACCCCACACATGCAGTATCAAAAGAATGCTCTGTGAGACGCCAATCTGCCAAAAATAAGTTACATGGGTTCAGTTGATTCAGTCAATCAGAACTGTAATCTCAAATGCAGCGTCATCGACCTCGCAAAACCAAAGTTGGAGACAAAATGGCGGAACGGTAAACAACAGTTTATCCGCCTTGCAACTTTCCTTTGGATTATCTCAAGTTTCTGCATTGATATTTTGACAAAATGCTTGACAATATTCATAAACAAGGTTATTATATTAGTCCATGTAATTAAATTGACTTTGGGGGCGTTTTTGGGGCAAAAATTCAACAAATTAACAGCGTGACATTCCTTGTGTCGGGCACGTGGGCTGCAATGGTAATGGATGCAACCGCAATCGGCCTGCTTGAATCAACATATTTTTTATGTCGGAGAAAATCATAGAAATAATAGTTCTCAACAGATTTATTTCATTATTGTTTTATTTGGCAGCTAATACATGACACTACATTTGTCTAAATGGCCAAATATATTCATCCACGCCGTCATTATCTAACAGCAGGATGAAATGTTTATTTTTGATTTTTTTTAAATTCAATTTTATATAGAAATATCCCCATGATTTTCGTTTGTTATATAGATATTATAATTTTATTACAAAAAAAACATTCTTTTAGCATTAAAATGATGCATATTTTTATGACCAATAGTAGCAAAGTTATGATCTTTATAGGAACGGTATGCTACAGAGGATTTGTTTCCTCACCTCTATGGTTAAGGATCAAAACTGATTTTAAAGAGCAAAATCTGGTTTAAGAGCTCTTAACGACGTTAGTGAAATGGTCCCTAGGATTAGTGAATATGAGTAAGAGACATTGGAATGGAGACAATTGGTCGAGTCACCACTGCATAATGGGGGGTAACATAAATTGGACACAGTATCAAGGCCACTATCCACCTCAAACACAGGAGAACAAGAGGAGAACATTAGGCGTGGCTGAATAAGTCTACACCTGCTCTGTTAGATGAAATACGGGATGTGTCATCTGTTTCATACGTACATCAATGTCTTCTTGGCGAAACGAATCCGGATCTTCCCCCATTATATTCGCCAAGTGACGTTTTCCAATTTCATATTCTGCGATCTCATTTGTCATGAATTTGTCTGCAAACACAAAGCACACAACCAAAGTTCGAACGGTAAAATGATCATGCAACTGTGAATTATTTTAAATTGTTAACATGGCTCAATCTCAGTGCATTGGCTTC
The DNA here is from genome assembly GCA_025642075.2 of Ridgeia piscesae. Taxonomy (NCBI): domain Eukaryota; kingdom Metazoa; phylum Annelida; class Polychaeta; order Sabellida; family Siboglinidae; genus Ridgeia; species Ridgeia piscesae. Next base: position 597,733 of record JAODUO010000029.1, read on the forward strand.
TGCATTGATACATTTGAAATATTTGAGGTTAATTTAAGAGAACCCTGTGTAAGATGTACTGTCTCATTATATATTGTTTTATCAGTTCGCTGACTCACCGTGTGATTGTGCCCTCTGCAGGTATGCCTTCATGGCTTTGCTGATCTTCTCAGCCCTCTCGTGGCCAGCACTGCCGACCTGAGGTGTCTGTTTTGGTGTAGCATCACTCTTGGCCGGGCCATCTGACGCCACACTAGCCAAGGACCTACACACCTACAGACGATCTGACAATTAATAACATATACAGAGTGCAATAAAACAACTGGAAGCATTGGCAAATCACAATGCTGCTGTGTAGACTTGATTGGGTTTTGAACGAAAGTTCTGGTTATTATGTACATACATAAGTGTGTACCGTAATATCGGTATTTTGTTGCAGCATTGCTAAACAAATGAGCTCAAAAAAATTCCAGTTTTGTCCAAGGCTTGTAAACCTTAATCCTACACTGCTAACAATCGACGCAATACCGATATTGCGGCAACCACATAGCTTTACATGTAGCTGATGGCAATGATGTCGCCGAGTTAGATTTGTGAATTTTATTTGTTTCAGTAATGTAACTACGCTAGTAAGTGATTTTATTTTGTAACCTAAACCTACTCAAGCTAGTCTAGTGTGTGTATACGCATATTATAAGTCAAGATATACATGACATGTTTGGCGGAGCCCTATAAGTGTAAGTGTGTCGTCTTTAGTTAAGGACAGAAAGTAAACAATCGCCTAAACCTTTACATCATGATATACTAAAATACGGATTAACGATTCATGTTCTCGTGGTTTGAACAAGTTATCTGACGCTGTCACCAGGACAGGCTCACATATCACTGTATTATCGCCCACATCTTTCAAGGTCCCACATCTAGACGGATTTAATGCTTTTCCTAGCGGCCGATTCTTAACCCCAAAACGTATTATGTGATGATTCTCTTAAACTTACGCGTGTCCTACATGTTGACAGTTGTGAATACGAGCAACTTGCCGCAGACTTCAAAGCACAACGTGCCGAATGCATCATTGTCAAACCAGTGACCCGATTGGTATCATATTATGCCACCAGGGATAGTTAACTCCAATTTGACCCGCCTAGTGGCAGCACATGTTCCTCTCCAATGCGAAAATATTTATAACATTTTCATGCGCCGCAAGGAGGCGACGCTGGTCGAATTAGGCTCTGTAGCCTGTACCAAGTTGTTTTGTCATCTTATTCTACTCCTTGTCATGCTATGCATTACTCAAATCATACTGTCATTCTATAGTTCCAGCAGGAACTGATGTAAGGCAATGTTTCACTCTACCCAAAACAACTGAATTAGTATTTGTTACAAGTAGAAGTCGCACAGTGTATACCAAAATAAATAGTATTTTACGCAACATTTTAAATAAGTGTCTTTCTATAATGCATGTTTTTGTGTCCTATACTAATATATATATAGTTGTGCGATGATGTTTGATATTACTTTAGTTTAGTGACATGAGTAAGCAAAAAATAACAAAACTGCATGCAAGTTGAACGTGTCTATAAAAATTTAATGACATAGGACAAATTATAAACTGGTGTGATCTGTACAGCATTTCTGGGCCTAACTAATCCCGAATTAAAATGTACATCCACAAAGCGATGGAACAGTAGAACAACCAGTTGTTGCTGTCAAAGGAGACATAGTTTAGTCTCATTCTAGCTCTTGATGGTGGACTACAAACATGCACAGCCACCACATATAGACAAAGTGTCGCACATCAACATCACCAGCAACCAAACGGACATAAAGGTTTTCTAAGAAGCAAGCCAGTGAATAAACTATGCTCTTAAAATCACCCTGTTGAACAAGTTGTGTGGAATGAAGCCAGTGTAAAGTTCTCTTTAGAGAACACCCATTATATTGTACAGTTTAAATCTCAATATTACCATGTGGTCTTAAAATCAGTTATAGCTAAAATCCAATCTTCCTAACCCACTTAACTGGAAGATTAATCTTGTAAATACGCAGGCATATGATTTATTAATGCAGACAGTATATAAAACACGTTTCAACAGCGATCACTGCACAGGTTTCATTAAAAACGAGCAAGTATGTCTTGGTTATAAATCAAGGTAACTTACAAAATATATGGTTTTAATTATGGGGCAGACTTAACTAGGTGATTGCCACAGTAATTCTACGATTTCTGTGACCAAAATAGACATTAATATTTCAGTCCACAAACTGGACTATATTATGTTAGATTGATACCTGGCATTACACTATCAAAAATATAAAAAACAATGTGAAATGATATCGGAGAGACATATAGCAGGGATGAACAATAATGTCCAGCAACATACTGGCGAGTGATTAGCATCAGTGAAATTACATCATGGTTTGCTCCGCCTTTCTACAGCGTAAAAGCCTGCCATGAATGACCACATAAACCTGGGTACGCTGACTGGATGCCGACATCTGTGCTGTCAGCGCTATGGCTGAATACGTGCAAGACAGATACATCGTTATGCCTCCATCTGAGGTGTAATCTAATGATTTGCACCGATGACCTGGGAATGGCAAGCTCCAACTTATATGACAATACAGAAACGTTACCAATCTGCAAACACAGTATCGACACCTACGAGCATGAAAACACCAGCACTCTGACACCAAACACACACAGTGGGCTTGGAGGTGTTGACCACGCCCGCTTGCACAGCAGCAATAATGAACACACACCCGCACACACAAGGCCAAGAAGTGACATACATGCATGCACGTCTACGATGAGATCTTTGAGGTGGTAATACTGTGTAGTGATATACATAAAACAGCAGCATCAGCAGCCTATAATCGTCACTGGTACAACAATGTGGTGTCTACCAGTTCTATTGTAACATCACTGATCAAAGCACGGTTTGAGAAAAACGTAACACAAGTGTTCGAAAGCAGTGACAGATTGTCTGTCACATTTGCAGCCGTGTTAATCGCCTATGTAACAATGGGTTATGCATCTTAACAGCATGGCCACATCACATGTAGTACCAAGTTTCTCAATCTTATACTAAAAAAACCTTTGATATATGTTAATAAGATGTTTGTCTTCTCTTGCACATGATAATCTCTTGAACATTGTGACAACAAGAAAGTTCAATTTAAATATCTAAATATTTCATATTGAACAATTTCATTAGCGTGGCCACTACTACAAGAATCAACATTATCAATGGCCATTAAATGTCGCTTTCAGCACTTGTTCAGACTGGACAAGATCAAATCAACGGGAACCAATACTGTGATAATGAACACTTTATGTAGCGTTTCCCTCCGACCTTCCATTCCAGCTGCTTTTAAGTTTCTCCTCAGCAAATTTATCCAACGTCAGATCTACCTCATCGAAACTGCGAAAAGGTGAGGTAGACAAACCAAAGCAGCCTGAGCAGACTATTCTACCAAAACCTGAACCAAAACCTTTCAGCCTTTGTTAGAATTATCGTTTGCAAAAATTCACTCTGACCGATACAGGTTGTTATGAGCAAGAGAAGCATGTCACATTTAAAACATTAAAAAAATTCAATATTTACATAATACACAGCCTTTATTTTTTGTCATGTACTGAGACTATTTCGAGGCTCAAAATAATATTATTCTTAACCCATATAAACTACCATATAAAATACAACTGAATTGGTTTTGGAATGGGGATGATATTATTTACTAAAAATACTATATGAAATTGGTTAAAATAAACTGTAGCAGCATCTGAGCATGAACGGCAAAACCGTGAAAACCAAGCACCTTGCAAGTGGATCTGTTTCTGAACACTAGAAACCATAGGGAGGTTTTGTGTGAGAATAGACAAACCATGCAAGGGTTACTGTGTATGAACAACGGAAACCACACAAGAGTTTATGTGTATGAACAATGGAAACCACACAAGAGGTTTTGTGTATGAACAATGGAAACCACACAAGAGTAACTGTGTATGAACAATGGCAACCACACAAGAATTTCTGTGTATGAACAATGGAAACCAAGCAAGAGATTGTGTGTGTGTGTGTGTGTGTGTGTGTGTGTGTGTGTGTGTGTGTGTGTGTGTGTGTGTGTGTGTGTGTGTGTGTGTGTGTGTGTGTGTGTGTGTGTGTGTGTGTGTGTGTGTGTGTGTGTGTGTGTGTGTGTGTGTGTGTGTGTGTGTGTGTGTGTGTGTGTGTGTGTGTGTGTGTGTGTGTGTGTGTGTGTGTGTGTGTGTGTGTGTGTGTGTGTGTGTGTGTGTGTGTGTGTGTGTGTGTGTGTGTGAACAATAGAAGTGTTTCTTGGTCTGAACGAGAGAAACTATGCAACAAATATTGCATATGTAACTGACAACTTACAGTGACAAGTCATTGCAATCTAACTAAGTAACCGATCAGTGAATGGTGGAAATATCATTAGACAGTGAACCTGCAGTTAACTGCTAACCTCTGTAGAACTGACAGGAAATATGAGTCTGGTGTGGTTAATTTTGTTCAAGATTTACCAAACTTACTCAAAAGCCGTTAACACAGATCACAACTGAAGTGCAAGCATGGCAAAAGTTCCCGTCTAAAGCATGCGATATAGACCTACACGATGAGAACACCATCATGGTTGCCGTGAATGTGAGAACAGGAGAGGAAAGCGTAAACAATATCTATTGATAAATGAAATTGTTCCATCCGGTGTGCGACTATTGCAGTGCAAAACATCCAAGCCGATCAGTGAAATAAAACATTGTCAAAATCTGCTGCTGCAAATGTGATTTCAAAATATACACAACATATTTGAGTGCTGCCCTCTGAAGGGTCGCCAACGAACCATCACAGAGATGTGTGCAGTGAACGCGTGCACAGTTCACTCCATCAGTCTACCGCTCAAATGAGTCTTGTGTTTTATATACATTGTATATGTTTTATATAGGCCTGTATAAGTCATTGAATACCAAGCATGGCTCAGAATGCAGGACAGCCACTTGCCATTTCATCATCATCATTCTTATTGTTAACATCGTCATCAAAGTCATCATCGTCATTATCACACTCACACAAGACATTCTAGGACAATCCTGAACTTATGCACAACTTTATGTATACATAATGATAGCGATTCCAAAATATGTACCAATAAAAACCAATTTAAAACATCTGCAATGATTTGTCTTGCGATTAACATCACCGCGGTCACCTTTAAAACGGTATTCCTTGCAAAACTTATAAATTCTTGCCCGACACTTAATAAACACATGCAAGATTCCCAACACTCACAGATTGGTTTCACTTGAGCACTGGCTAGTGTTCACGTTGATGTCTACAATCACAGGCCGAACGATGGAATGGGAGTTTTAGTAATACTTAGCCACAAAGACCGATACACAAGTACGCCACAGCGCAATCCAGCGTGGATGGTTCACCCATGCACAGTTCAATAAAAACACTGCAATTCTTCAATGAAATTAAAATCGTTTGCCACGTTTCGCTACCCGATATAATTCACATGGCTTTCATCCTGATGAATCTAGTCGATTAGAACTTGTTCCGTTCAAGCTCAGACGTTTCTGTTGTTATCATGTGTTGCTACGAAATAGCATGGACCCTGCATGGATGGCGTTTATTCTCTCATTTCTCAAACGCCGTGTGGTGACGTGGGCACAGCAGGGCACATGACAACGGACGAATGATTGAAGAACACCGCCGGCCAGAGAGGGCCTCTCACACTCTCACAGGTGTCTAGTAGTTGGCGATAGCCCCGAGGCAAAGACGAAACGCGCTTGGCCTGCCGTGAATCATTCACATAACCACTACTTCCCGGGCAAGCGGCCAATAGCAAGACAGAAACAGGCGAAAAACCAACACTAGCTCTATAAAAACACACATCCACCGTGACAATGTTGACTAGCAACGTGCGAGCACACTCAGCTCGGTTTCTTCACCGACGGACTGCCGTAGTAGTTCTCGACCATAAAGTACCGCACTTCCTTTTCGGTGACGCGACTTAGCGGCGAGGGTGGCGACGGTGATGGAGTAGGGCACCCTCTGGAGGAGGGCGACAGTCGGTGAAGCGGGCGATGTGACTGATGATTGACGTTAGCGATATCGGAGGGCTGTAATTGTGTCTGCTTTGACGATGACAATGACGAATCGACCGACACGTCGGTCGTCACCGACGTGTCGTTGCCGTTCATTGTACTGTCCATGTCAAGTGTTATCTGGACACTGTCCTGTGGCATGTTGTCCGACGCACCGCCGTCCGACATGGCAGTGTCAGACAGGAGAAGATCGGACGATCCGGCCACCGACAGCAGACCGACGGACGTGTCATGTGAACCCTCTCTATCAGTGCCCCCTGGTGGAGGGTTTGAGCTGAGAAACCAGTTGGATCGCTTCTTCAGGCGGATCATCTGTTTGCGGCGGACGTGGTCGAAGCGGCTGAGACTAGTCGACAGATACTGCATCCGCGTCGTTGACAACTCCGGGCTGACGGTGAGACCCTGGCAGACAAATCATTGACAATACTAGTTTAACAGGAAGCAGTTGTTTCCAAATTCTTCAGCAACTGACATGTTCTTGGTACAATAACAAATACATACTTAGTACGAAATTGTTTTAGTAATAAGCGCATAACAATGCGCGTGATTGACAGTTTTGATGCCGCAGAGGTTGAAATCATAAACATGGAACATACGATTTCAAAACAAGCGTAAACTATATCCATTGTAGTATCTTCACAACTTAAACGTATTTAAATGACACAGCATGGTGAAGACCTACAGTGATGTTCATAGATTGATAACTGTCTTATATTTGTTAAGTACGATTCATAACATTTGGATGATATTTATGAGACAACATTATCTACATGAAACTAGAGAACTTGTGGCAAGTCCCATGTCATAATAACATCAACACGGAATCTAGAGTCTAAATACTGAATAATTATCTCTAAATATAAAAAAATGTATTGCACGAAAACAAATGTTACACCATCACAGGTCTGTGTTTCTGTGATCTCAAAATGTTCATGTTGATTATGAAATATAAGCAGTTAGACTGCTGTAAAAAAGCATGACAATTTACTTTTAACATTTTGCATAACAACATGAAGCCTGGTGATACTGAATAACATAATTTCTCACAGAAAAATACCACTCAAAATAAACCTAAACCCACCAGAATAACTTGAGAGAACATCATTCAAATTTCTGATTACTGACATCTTTTTGTTTTCCGTAAATCGTGTTATTTAGCATTGTGGCTGCGACGTTATTTACCTGGTTTACTTCGGGAGCTGATAATGACGAGACGTGCGTTAGAGTTTTGTGTGGGTTGTAGGTAGAGTCATCGACTGTCCCCAGGTGGAGCTGTGGTTGCAGCGACTGGGGCGAGGGCGGGGACGAGGGGGCGTGTATTCTGACAGCGCTCTGGTGCGAGTCGTTCGTGTCGGCGCGCGACCGACTCGATTCACCGTAAAACTCCTCCTCGCTGATGGCTGCAGAAAGTCAATAACGATGACATCGATTTATACGATACAGACAAGTCTTTCACCAAGTTCACATGAAGTCATGTGTCAGAAGTTTGTTCATCGTCCAATTCAGTATATATTTTGTGTTCGGTCATTAAAAGTTCTCTTCTGTCCGACTATATTGTTTAACTGGTAGTGTCAGCTGTTTGTAAATCTGGAAGGTTTGTCGCCATTCAGTTTAAATGTTTTAGGATTGGTAAAAGACGCAATACTGCATTGCCATAGAATCGCACAACTCTAGATTCTAGAAATGTTTACTACACGAAAGCTTACCTGGATTTTAAACAAACATTCTTAAATAGTTAATCTGTTGAATAGATAATTATACTATTGATATGTCGGGTTTCTTAGGAATCACCTTACATTCATATGTTCTACCTAATCTGTATTTCCATGCATCATATAAATAAAGTACTATGACATTATTAAAATATGAATTTACGACGATGATCTGCGACGTGCCAGAGGTGTTTGGAAACGTTCCTTGTGATACAAATCAGCAGCAGAGGTCAACTTTAAACAATCAGTGAACATTTTAACGATCAGTGAAAAAACACCTGCACGTTGGGCATGCCCCTGGTGACCAGTTCAGTGGTGCGGAACCATGTGAGATGTGCGTCGGGCACCAACGAGCATGCTCACCATTGTCATTGATACTGAAGCCGCGCTTGTCAGCCTCCTTTTGAAGGACGAGTGTAAACAGCTGCAAGGACTTGTCAGCTGACGACGGTGACATGTGACATGCAACACAGAATAGACAATGCAGCCAACGACACCGACACACACGACACAAACACGGCACCATTTCGTTAAGACGATGACCTCCTATTCAAAACCCATCACCAAAGAGAACACATTGTTAATTTAATTAATTAAGCTTTTTAGGCAGCGAAACAGTGCCTGCATAAATAACAGAGGACACCATTTCCATGACACACCAATGAAACTGTCCACATTATATTGTTGACAATTTTCAAGAGCGAAATTGATTTTAACTTAAAGAAGAGAATCAGGCGAATAAGCTCATAAGAATGTTAGTGAAATACTCCACAAAGCACTATTCGGCTGCTTGATCTTATGCATGCAGCAAAAATCCTAATGGATTGCCGTTATTCTTAAACATACTTTGATCTTCAGATTTGCCCAGAAATCACTGCACAAAATTTTATTAATTTTTGATTTTTCGTAATCATATTTATACTTGGTGCATATATCATTTATATGGATGTGTTTTGATTTTGAATCTATGTAAACTCATTTGGCAGATTTCTCTTGACACCTAGCTGTTTCATTTCGGTAAATTTTAATGCTTAAATACCAAGTGATATTTAACCAGAATTTGGAGGCTGACAAACACTTAACATTTTGTACTGAATTATGGACTCTCAAGCCACATAATGTAGTGTCTTCGTAACATTACTTTAAATCAACAATATTCTTTTTCCACCAGATTTGTCTTTAGAATTCACATTATGTGTTATATATATATATATATATATATATATATATATATATATATATATATATATATATATATATATATATATATATAACATAAATAATGTGGTCATGATAAAACAACTGTTAAAACTGATAGCTATTTAAAGTAATGTTACGAAGACACTACATTATTTGAGTCGTAATTCAGTATAATATATATATATATATATATAATATATATATATATATATATATATATATATATATATATATTTACTGGCAATTGTCAGTCAACACTTCAAAATTAAACATGTAATGCTATCAAATTAGTAACCAATGATATAATTTCAAATTTGTACAAATACGAGAAATTCAGGCAGTCATTTTTTGAAATGTTATTAAATACTCTGAATGGATGTAAATATTCAGATCTAAACATTTTATTTTGCATATCCAAGCAAGATGTACCTTTACCATTAAACGGTTTATGACATCATGCCTCGGATAGGCAAAATTGAAAATTTATGATCTGAAAAAGAACTAAGCAGTATCTTGATAAAAGTTCAGTGATATAAGTTACGTTTCATACACCACGGTGTCAGAGCAGATGATGTTATCTGTGTGCAGCTACGCATTCAGTTGTGTATATGTTTGTGAGCACAAAGTTCCACATGCTAAGAAATTCCGAAACACTGTTCTGTTTGCATCACCCCGAAGAAGCTGAAGCTATACACGATGGAGGCTGACAGTGCGACAGAAGCAATGTGAAAGTACGGCTAGAACAGTCAGTCATTCAGCGCCATCAAATTACGACTGGATACCATGCAGCAAAGTCAACCAAAGCGACTAGGGATATCTAAAGTGGTCCTTGTTCTCAAGGAATGTTTACAACAGCTGGCCGTGGACACAAGCAGTGCAGAAGCAACTACAAGAGTCGGTGACGAGACATGAACTGGTGGACAGCTGTGTACTTGTGGTTTCTCGTGACACTGGAAAATGTCATCAAGTTGGAAGTAGATTAATCAAGCAAAACTTTTGATTACACAACTAGTAATTTTTTTTCACCATCGACGGCCTTCTTTGGGAACCGAATTATCACTGCTCGCTAGATGGCGTGGCGAGCAGACTGTCCTGTACGTGACTTGGTCTGTTATGTCTATCCGCATTGTCTGTTATAGCCGATCTGTGTTCTACATTTGTCGAGCATTTTATTTTCTTGTCATGTGTGGGACATTCTTCTCGTCACGTTATCTAGCAAGCTGCGACAATTCCGTTCCTCAATAAGGTCGCCGATGGTGGCTGAAACGTTGATGTGAGTAGAAATTGTTAGTTGTGTAATCAGAAATTTTGCTTGAATATTCTGCCTACTCTTGCGAATATTTCCATGAGAGTCAACCAACATTTTCCAGTTTGCACAGAGACCTGGAGCATGTTGTGGAGCTGGAGCATGTCGTGGAGCTGGAGCATGTTGTGGAGCTGGAGCATGTGTTGGAGCTGGAGCATGTGTTGGAGCTGGAGCATGTGTTGGAGCTGCAGCATGTGTTGGAGCTGGAGCATGTGTTGGAGCTGGAGCATGTGTTGGAGCTGCAGCATGTGTTGGAGCTGGAGCATGTGTTGGAGCTGGAGCATGTGTTGGAGCTGGAGCATGTGTTGGAGCTGGAGCATGTGTTGGAGCTGGAGCATGTGTTGGAGCTGCAGCATGTGTTGGAGCTGGAGCATGTGTTGGAGCTGGAGCATGTGTTGGAGCTGCAGCATGTGTTGGAGCTGGAGCATGTGTTGAGCTGGAGCATGTGTTGGAGCTGGAGCATGTGTTGGAGCTGGAGCATGTGTTGGAGCTGGAGCATGTGTTGAGCTGGAGCATGTGTTGGAGCTGGAGCATGTGTTGGAGCTGGAGCATGTGTTGGAGCTGGAGCATGTGTTGGAGCTGGAGCATGTGTTGGAGCTGGAGCATGTGTTAGAGCTGGAGCATGTGTTGGAGCTGGAGCATGTGTTGGAGCTGGAGCATGTGTTGGAGCTGGAGCATGTGTTGGAGCTGCAGCCTGTTGTGGAGAGGTGGAGTGTACTCACACTGTGCGGAGTCCTCCGGGGGGTAGTGGTACTCGTAGCGATACTTCTCCCTCACGCGGATCCCCGTCTGTGTGACGTCTGCGAAATACTGAATGTTCTTGCGGCCGAACATGTCCGCAACGCCAAAGTCATCAATCAACATCTGCAGCACCTGGTAATAAAAAAGTGTGTGTCTCTTCATGTCAGATCTCACAGTTACGTTGTTAGATTTAAATGTGGCAATAAAAGATTTATTTTAATATCTGGCAATATCATGGCAAACTTGTATAATTATCGCGTAAGTTAATTTAAATAAAAATTATTTCTACCCAGTTAGTGGTCAAAGCCGATGCTTTGGTGATACCACTAGAGTGTGCTTCTGACATATGACCACAGGCATCTGTAAAATAATGCTCCGAGGGCTGCCACACTGTAGTTCTTTTTCAAATTTTTGTTATACGTTTAAGAATTACTGAAATTTGAAATACAACAATGAAAATTCAGACACAGAGACTTAGAATATTCAACATGATTCATACAATCATCTGAAACTCGAGCAGGTATATTCCAGATAAAGAATGTTGTTAGTTGAATCTGCCCACTATCCAGTTAGTTCCACTCATGGCTCACAAACCTGCACTGCTTTCTCAATTTTCTGCGGGTCGTCGGCGCACGTGTGGAAGAGACTACCGGCGACACTCTTGGCCACAGCCTCAGATGACATCGTGTTGAACTCCGCATGGTTGACGATGCGGAACCAAGTCCCAAAGAGCAGAACAAGGAGCTGCTGGGTGGCTGGGGCAAGCGACATGATGATACTGGGGACAGACAGAGATGTTGTGAGGGGGAGAGTGAGGGAGAGAGAGACGGAGAGTGAACTAGGGTGAGAGATAGGAGGGATAGAGAGTGAGGGAGAGAGAGACGTTGTGAGGGAGAGAGTGAGGGAGTGAGGGACAGAGAGACGTAGAGTGAACTAGGGTGAGAGAGATAGGAGGGATAGAGAGTGAGGGAGAGAGAGACGTAGAGTGAACTAGGGTGAGAGAGATAGGAGGGATAGAGAGTGAGGGAGAGAGAGACGTAGAGTGAACTATGGTGAGAGAGATAGGGATGGAAGGAGAGAGAGTGAGGGAGATAGGGAGTGAGGGAGAGAGAGAGACGGAGAGTGAGATAAGGTGAGAGAGATAGGGAGGGAGGGAGAGGGAGTGAGGGAGAGAGAGACGGAGAGTGAATATGGTGAGAGAGATAGGAGGAGAGAGTGAGGGAGAGAGAGACGGAGAGTGAGAGAGATAGGGAGGGAGGGAGAGAGTGAGGGAGAGGAGTGAGGGAGGGGAGAGGAGAGAGAGAGACGGAGAGTGAGATAAGGTGAGAGAGATAGGGAGGGAGGGAGAGTGAGGGAGATAGGGAGTGAGGGAGAGAGAGACGGAGAGTGAGATAAGGTGAGAGAGATAGGGAGAGAGGGAGTGAGGGAGAGAGAGACGGAGAGTGAGAGAGATATGGAGAATGAGATAAGGTGAGAGAGATAGGGAAGGAGGGAGGGAGAGAGGGAGGGAGAGAGAGGGAGTGAGGGAGAGAGACACAGAGAGTGAGAAAAGGTGAGAGATAGGGAAGGAGGGAGGGAGAGAGGGAGGGAGAGAGAGGGAGAGTGAGTGAGGGAGAGACGGAGAGAGAGAAGGGAGGGAGTGAGGGGGGAGATATACAGGGGAAAGTAGAGAGAGGGGGAAGGAGAGAGAGAGAGAATGAGACAGTGAGTGAGAGACAGGGTCAAAGTATAGAGAGACATGAAAATGCAGACACAGTAACTGATTTTGACTGCAGAAATTTGATTTTATGTCTCCACCAATTCTACAGCCAGTACTCAGCATTTTGACTGAAAGTCGTGTTTTGTTTTGAGCAAGGGTGAGACAGTGCTTACTTGTGAGTGACGTCGTACTGTTCCATCCTGGTTGGTAGTTCTAATACTGACAGCAGGCGTCGTTCTGTGTCTTCACCAAACACTCCATTTGGTATCTTGAGCAAAAACTTCTGCAATGGAGACTCATTGTCATTTATCGATTCAATCCCAGTCACAAACACGCTACCATCCTGCACACGAACAGACAGTGTATCTGCATATAAAATTATCATTAAACTTTGACTGCAACATACATCTCTAAAAAAATATAAATAGTGTATATGGAAAACATTCTGAGATGCCTATTAATCACATGCACACATGCACATGTACATGCACACTATATATGCATACTATTATATATAACATATAAAATATATATATATATATATATATATATATACATATATATATATATATATATATTATATATATATATATATATATATATATATATATATATAAACAATGTGTGTACGTGCATGTATGTGTATGTATGGTTATAAACATACACTTAACAAACCAGGACCTGCGATGTGTTATTCAAATGTTAATAAAGGGTACATTACACACCATAACTGTGTCACGATTCTGTTTATCTTTCTTTTGCCAATCATTTCCTCTAAAGTGGTAATAAAAATGATATATCTGGATGTACTTGCCTTGACTACTGACGCTAGAGTATAAAAGTTGTAGTTCGGTAAGCCAACTTGGCGACCTTCGGCCATGAACTTCATGATGGTTTTTATGTCACTTGGGTTTCCAGGACGACGGAATAGGTCAGTTGTAGTTACGCCTTTCTGGGCTATATATACAATCAACTCCTGCAAGACAGCGGGTCAAAATGTCAAGTCTTGTCTCTACAGCTAATACCTCAACACATAGACACTTGCAAGTATAATATTATATAGATTATTTTATTCTAATTACTTTACAGAAATCATTAACATTCAGTGTTTTTCCTCGCATGAAAGAAGCTCCAGGGAGCCATGCTTAAATCACAAAGAACATATTATTATACTGTATTTTATCAACGAAAACTATTCTAAAAGGCAACACTTTGAAATTTCATTGCGTGTATGTATGCTTGTAAAATTTTTACAACATTACTTAATCAGATAATCTAGCATATAAAGATTTTAATACAACTGCCAATGACATGGAAAGTCTACATGCACCGTGATATGTTGCCTTCGTATCGTCCAACCTATTGTGGTGGTTTTTGATGCAAAATGTATGAACTATGAAATAATAATAAAGATGCATTACTCTCACTGCATGAATAATGTGTGAGTGAATATTGATGAAGCTACAAGGGGAGAAGTCCCTCGTGAAAACAACACCTCTAATACTACCAGATACGCCACGACAGTTTGGAGGGAGGGAACTTACCACAAGGGGTACAGGGATGATGTCTCCCTTGAGGGCTTCCGACAGAGGAACCCCAAATCTGACCCTGAAAAAGGACACGGTTATCTGTAAGTCAACTGCAAAATCCCTCTACAGAAACGGAATTCCGTTGCATCGCTCACGCAAAACACGGGAGTTTTATTATGGCATACAGGTTAACACGTGGCGTGGCCTTGCATGTAAAGCGAATTATATGATCGGGGTACTGCGACAATCAACAAACATTAGCATACATTGCTCCTTGTTCCCGCTGTAGGGATTTGGGCCGTGAGTCAGAATAGGAAAAACGACTCCAATGGGATTCTGGGTAATACCGTAAGGTCAACGTAACAGTTTCAGAGGACTGCATACGCAGGCCTGTTCCAATGCACGCATTACTGCAGATGGAAAGAGAATTTGGTCTTGTCATAAACACCACCTTTTGTCATCGCTGACATTTTGAACAAGTTAGACAGGGTAATTGAAGAGGCTGGATTTCTGCTAAGAGTATATTTCAAGTGAAAGAAATTATTTACCAAAATTCAAGTAAACTGCGTGTGGCACGCACTCACGCATGCATACACACGTGTGCGCACACTCACAAATATATCTTCTCTATTAAGAAAATAAATATGTGTTATTGTTCACGTGTATGGCTCACTTTCACAAAAACTGTACAATCAATAGTAGGTGCAGTGAATTGGAAATAAACATAGATTGGGAAAATATACTTGTGTAACTTATGCATTTTAACAATGAGAATTGGTTACAGAATCACACAAAACAGTTTAGAAAAGCGGACGTAGTGTTTGTTTTGTGCTGTGGATGTTTTTTGTTAAAGAACATCGTTATTTATTTTCGTCAGCCATTTGTGATATACAGTCACGTCAGCATTGAAAGTCACCACTATTACTAAAATTACACAAATAATGTGGTTAAAAGTAGCCATAATGCAAGAAGCCTAGCTGCCATGAAGTGTGACCGTGTTCATATTTTATTACTAAAAAATTGAACAAAAAATGCGCCTGAAAAGCAGATAACTTCCGTGCTTCCCGCAGCGTTGACAAATCCAGGCACTACTTTTTTGGTTGAATATAAACAAATATAAAGTGTTGAAATCAATAATTAAGGCAGTTTCTTGTGATATTTTGTGCAAAATGAAGAGATGGTGTACGAAAAATGTGTTACGTGTGGATAAATGTTGGATCTACTTTTTATGTAAATTATGCTTCCAATTTAAACGACGCTTTAACACAGTGTTTATGGGTTCATTTCCCACACACTCAGTCGGTACGGCAGTTTAGCAAGTTTCCGTTTGAAAGTTATGAAAGTTTCAAGTCCGACCAATGCAAGATATTACGTACGGACACCAGGAATGATTTTATTCAGCATGATGTAAGTAATGTAATGATATTATTGGTTTGTGAATAGTTTGAAATGAAAACATGGGTTTTGCCTCTGTTTTTGATTTTTTGGTTTGTAATCTGAAGGGGAAAAGGGAATCCTTCTCGTATAAAAATTTGATTTTTATATATCTGAAGCCAGGATATAATTATAACGTCATTACGTCAGAGAATCTGCACTAACATGTTTTTTTCTCTCGAAATTATGTTTCAAGGATGCCCTTTTATGTTTAGGGTTACTTCCTTCGCCGAGACGAATAAATGGGATTCTATGAGATGCAAGCCTACAGTATATGTGACAGCAGCTATGGACACAGTACACATGAAAAGCATACTTATACTGACTAACTAACTAACTAACACAAATACTACTCTATCGTATCGACCACCTGCATATGTCAATCAAATACAGCTACAAGGTTGCAATGAATATGGTTCTTCCTGTTCTCAAATATAATTAAATCAATACCTTTAAATAGTTTTACATCCATTTAGTTTGGTCAAAGAAGCAGAGCAAGGCTAAACAAATAGTTAACAAATTCAATCAATAAAAATATTATACTGATACTTGGAAAATTACTATTTCAAAACTATAAAACAAAAGCAATTTTTCTTGATGTGCTTCATTTTAAAAGGAATAATATTTATAAATTAATAAAACACAGACTAACAGACAAGATTGCCTGCCTTTATTCTCATACTCTGGCTATTTTGTAGTGACTGAAAGCCGAGTGATGTATACCTTAACCCTAATGGATGCATGCAGAGTTAAAATGAAAGTGAAAGTAGTACCCATGGGAAGACAGCAGTGCAAGCAAGCCAGCGACACAGATACAGGTAACAACAACTACACTTATTGTCAGTTGAATGACTTTCTACACCAGCGATTACCTGAGTCTTGTCACGTCACTTTATTGTACTTTCTATTTACTGGTTTCGTTTTCTCAGACATCCTGGCCTTAGACTGTCTAGGTACACAGCACTGATTCACTCTATTGTTCATCTTCATGTCTTGTTACTCTATATGTCTATCAGTGTATCTTCTGAATGGCTCAGATGAATTGACCCAAAAATCCGTGCCATTATCATCTTAAATTTTGGTTGATATCACCCGTAATTCTGACCAAAGTCCTCTTTAACACTGGTCAAAGTTATTTGCTAATCTTTACTATTGGCCATATTATTTTTAATTCTGGTCAAAGTCATCTTTATAAGGAGTCTTTGTAAGCTTATTTAGATTTGAGATGTACTCTATCAAAATATAATAATTTCCCGTGAGTACTTTCTCTGTTACTTATCTTTACAACTGTCTTTATGTGAATCATGTTGTGCTTGCTGCGATGTGGGTGGTTAACTAAGCAACCCGATTGTAATGACCATTCATGCAGGTGTTGTATACCGCGCAACGACTGGTAAATTTGGAGAGTTTTTAAGCCATCCCGGCAGTGAAGTGAAGTTACGCAGTATCTCTGCATCTAATGCCAGGAGACAGTGAGTCAGTGATATCCGACGTGATGACGCGCATGACAGCGCCGTGCAGACGATGCAATGGCGTGACAGTGACCCACGCATGCCGATGTAGGTGGACATCGTCGCGGGTGTCAAGCTGACCGCTTGACCGCGGAGACCCGCGCATACTCACTTGGCTCTCCGGTGGTTCGGCGAAGTCCCAGTCGCCTTGATCCCCGCATGGCGACCCCAGCTTCCCACTAGGGGGCGCCTCCTACTCGGCATGTCCGGAGGGAAGACGATTGGCTGCCAGCCCCCCAAACGACCGACCAACCCTCGCACTTAGAGAGAAACAGCGGCCGAACGACGGCTGCCGAGGTAGCACAGTGAGACGCCAGAGGGCGCCACCAGTGGCGGGGGTGTGCGGGAAAGAGACGGTGCAGGGAAAGAACCACACGTATGACACGTCAAAGTGCGCCTACTACAGCACTCGCGTGAGGCCCCGAAACTGCACTCACCTACAAAGAGCAAGACAGGTGCACGACAACTACAACATCGACGCGGCCTACGACTACTAAAACATGAGACTACGACGACACAGCAACACTGACACCAGCCAACGGGCGATTACACCCGGCACCGGAAACTGCGACAAGCTGCGACTTAAACGAGGTGTGTTAAGTGAGTCATGTGTCACGACACAACCAACTACACAGTCGAAGCTACAAAATATTTGTTTGTTATTTTCGAAAACGTGCCAGTTTCTATGCAAGTCAACGATGCTAATGAATCTACGCTGACTTAAACTTAAAAAGCCACAACAAAAACTAGTTTAAATGATACAAGCATCAGGAGTCACAAAGCCAGCGATTTACAGTAAAATACAAAATCTACAGTTACATCAACCAGCATGCACCACTCAACGCCACCACCGACACCACCACAAGAGAAACAGCAACTGCGACACCAAATACAGCGCCATCTAGTGGCGACGACACGTACTTGTTGAAGCGCTTGTTCGGACTCGTCAGAACCTCATTGCTGCGGTTTGAGACGCAGCCCAGGACAAAACTTCGGAGGCCGGACATCCGGACGACCAGCACAGTCGCAGTTAGGCGGTTGCCGGGGCAACGGTGTTGGCAGATCGGCCGTGTGTCGGTGTCGTCATGGTGGTATTGGTCACTCGGCCAGCGTCAACGTCGGACGTGGCATCAGGACTAGTTTTGTTGTTATGTTCCGCTCTCTGTCGTTGTTCACCCTTGGCACAGGTCGGTCATCGATTCGATGAGATCTAGAACACGTGAACAAACTTCTTTAAAATGCTGTGCTGGTAAACTGCACTTTGCAAATAAAACAACAAAATATTTATTTGCGTTAACTCATTTTCGGTGTCGTCAACTTGGCTCCTATGAAAAACAGGAAATAGTTTGTTAAGATAAGTGATCAATTATAACTGGTCAAAAGAAACACATTATTTTCACATGGTATTGACAATGATATGACCAAATCACCTGCTAAGCATTCAGAGAGAATGGCTTAACACAATACAAAATTAGCTAAAGAGACAGGATAGGTAGATATAAAAAGATGCATCTCTGTTAGCCAATTGCTCTTGATTGCCCTCCTCAAAACAATACTTGGTCAAACTTTGACCACCGTCCAATCCACACCACAAAAGGCATGTCAACATCAGAGTCTTAACACAGCTATTTTGTGTCCTGTAACTAGATCAGTATGTTCCAAAACACAGACGCTTAACACAGAATTTAAGATACTACAGTGTAGTTTTTGGCAAATATTTCGTTTTGCTGCTTTACCTGAACAACATACAAACAACATATCAACAAGAATCCTGTCACCCCCACACTTCTCTCACGTATACTGAACCACCCATAACAAAAACAATAAGAAATTCTTGACGAAAAGTAGTATTTGGATGCGATACTGTAGACACATATAACCCATTCGCGCAGACAGAAAATGAGACGACATGAAAGACAGACAGAAGAAGACAAGGAAAGAATCAGCCACCTACGACACCTCGGTGAAGCAAGCACGTCTTGACAGAGCACCGACAGCAAAAGTATGCCGCCAAATGGACAAAGCACCAAGTAGCCACCTATGTCAAACTGTATCCTGGTGACAGGAATAGCTGCGTCAATGACGGAGAGGGACTGTCACAGACAAGCCACAGTCACGGATGTAGGTCACGACCCCTGACCCCACACCTCACTCACTAGGCTGACTTTCTCAATCGGTTACTTAGGTCACTTCTTGGAATCTCACTGGATTTATGACTGAACTGTTTTGCCCGTTCCGCCTATAAATATATGTAGGTGCAAGGTAAATAACAGCGTGGGAACCGTGGCAGGTAATAACAATGTCGTATTACATCATACGCTGTTACTGGTGGGCTAAATCGTCGTCTTCATGGTAAGGTGCACCACCATTACCACCACTAACATTACTCACCACCGCCGCCACAACCACAATTTGTACCACAGGTGTAAGTTACCCTATGCCAAAAATTTACGATTTCCCCAAATCATGTACAAATCATGTGTCATCACTATTATAAAGCTCACTCGTTTGGAGATAAATAATATTTCAAAAAGTTCCTGCTATACTGGTTAACATACATTACATACAGTATGATGTAGATTACAACACATATAACACCCACACATTCAAACATACACAAGCACACACACCATCACCATCACCGCAATCACACATACACATACGCACGCACACATCCACACACATATATACACATACATACATATATGCATACACATACACACACAAACATACAAACACATGCACAAACACATGCACACACACACACAACACACACACACACACACACTAGGTCGCTTGCCAGCATGTTCACACGCTCCCAAAACCCGGAGTAAATATAGATAGGCAATATAATGAGTACCCGGTAGTAATGAATTAGAGGCTGTAACCGACATCAACGCATTCTAAGTCAATATCCACGCTGACCTAGTATTTTGACATGAGGTCATGCAGCAACCATGAGAAATGAAACCAAGGAGATTAGTCAGTTTAAGATGTCTTTGTACAAAATTGTCACAACAGCTATGGTAACTAGAGAGGAGAGGGACTTGCAATATAAACCCATCTCCAAAAATTATTTAGATTCATTGACTAAGACTGGTTTAAGTACTTATTGGAAAAGAACAAACTGAATTGCGACATCAGAAAGCAACAGACAAAACATGAGCGTTTGAGACCAGCAGTCTGCCCCTAAGACAAACAGGAATGTGTTTGTGCATGAGACCATTGGAAGGGGGTAATTAACTGCATTCCAAGAGCAGGGTGGACATATGCGGGTAGTTAGTGGGTAGGAACTTATCAATAGGACTCTGCACTGGTTCAGCCAGGAGATGGGACTACTCTGTACACATGTCAGCAGTGAATAAGACAATGTAGACTGTGTACTCTGTACACATGTCAGCAGTGAATAAGACAATGTAGACTGTGTACTCTGTACACATGTCAGCAGTGAATAAGACAATGTAGACTGTGTACTCTGTACACATGTCAGCAGTGAATAAGACAATGTAGACTGTGTACTCTGTACACATGTCAGCAGTGAATAAGACAATGTAGACTGTGTACTCTGTACACATGTCAGCAGTGAATAAGACAATGTAGACTGTGTACTCTGTACACATGTCAGCAGTGAATAAGACAATGTAGACTGTGTACTCTGTACACATGTCAGCAGTGAATAAGACAATGTAGACTGTGTACTCTGTACACATGTCAGCAGTGAATAAGACAATGTAGACTGTGTACTCTGTACACATGTCAGCAGTGAATAAGACAATGTAGACTGTGTACTCTGTACACATGTCAGCAGTGAATAAGACAATGTAGACTGTGTACTCTGTACACATGTCAGCAGTGAACAACACAACGTAGACTGTGTACTCTGTACACATGTCAGCAGTGAACAACACAACGTAGACTGTGTACTCTGTACACATGTCAGCAGTGAATAAGACAACGTAGACTGTGTACTCTGTACACATGTCAGCAGTGAACAACACAATGTAGACTGTGTACTCTGTACACATGTCAGCAGTGAACAACACAACGTAGACTGTGTACTCTGTACACATGTCAGCAGTGAACAACACAACGTAGACTGTGTACTCTGTACACATGTCAGCAGTGAATAAGACAATGTAGACTGTGTACTCTGTACACATGTCAGCAGTGAACAACACAACGTAGACTGTGTACTCTGTACACACGTCAGCAGTGAACAACACAACGTAGACTGTGTACTCTGTACACATGTCAGCAGTGAATAAGACAATGTAGACTGTGTACTCTGTACACATGTCAGCAGTGAATAAGACAATGTAGACTGTGTACTCTGTACACATGTCAGCAGTGAATAAGACAATGTAGACTGTGTACTCTGTACACATGTCAGCAGTGAACAACACAACGTAGACTGTGTACTCTGTACACATGTCAGCAGTGAATAAGACAATGTAGACTGTGTACTCTGTACACATGTCAGCAGTGAACAACATAACGTAGACTGTGTACTCTGTACACATGTCAGCAGTGAACAACACAATGTAGACTGTGTACTCTGTACACATGTCAGCAGTGAATAAGACAATGTAGACTGTGTACTCTGTACACATGTCAGCAGTGAATAAGACAATGTAGACTGTGTACTCTGTACACACGTCAGCAGTGAATAACACAATGTAGACTGTGTACTCTGTACACACGTCAGCAGTGAATAACACAATGTAGACTGTGTACTCTGTACACACGTCAGCAGTGAATAACACAATGTAGACTGTGTACTCTGTATACACGTCAGCAGTGAATAACACAATGTAGACTGTGTACTCTGTACACACGTCAGCAGTGAATAACACAATGTAGACTGTGTACACTGTACACACGTCAGCAGTGAACAACACAATGTAGACTGTGTACTCTGTACACATGTCAGCAGTGAATAAGACAATGTAGACTGTACTCTGTACACATGTTGGCAGTGAATAAGATAATGTAGACTAAGTACACATGTCAGCAGTGTAGACTGTGGATACATGTTGGCATGAATAACTTAATAATAATAAAAATAATAATAACTTTATTGTCCAATCCTACGGTGGAAATACATTTAGCACTTTGGAGGTTGCATAAAAATACAATATTTAAGTCACATAGTAATGCATGTATACAGTAAAATTGAGCATGTAAATATGTAAACGGTAGCTACAAATATATATAATGTATACTGGAATAAATAAATATGCTAAAACAATATAACAATATTATAGAAGATAAATAAATTAATTAAGATGATAAAACAACATTGCATTGGCAGTGGTAGAGACTGTGATAGGTCAACGATTAATTTTATTGTGGCTGCTTCAGATACTTGATGGAGGACGGAATGTCGTAATGGTCGTGTAAGAGGTGGGTGGGGTCAGATAAGATTTTGGTTGCCATTTGCGGTGTTCTTGACTTATACAATTGCTCCAGACTGGTATTGGGTGTACAGCACATAGCGATTTTGCAAGAAATTGTGTATATTCTGTTTAGTTTTTCTCTGTTTTTGACTGAGAGATTTAAAAAACAATGTAGACTGGAAACATGTCGGCAGTGAGTGAAACCACCCAAGGACTGTAGCCTGTACATAGCCATGTCATCAAATGGTCACCAGTCTATAAATGTCTGGGTATATAATGTGCATCTGTACGTGGCATGCACATGTACAATCAAGTCCTTATATATAACACAAATATTCACCAATACGCATGGGTGACACAAGTTGTAACGCATACTCGACTCATAAATAACAGTGACAGTCCATTATACTTATTTTCACCGACACCACTACACCCCACTAGCTCACATTTCACCTCATCAAAAAGACGGGTCTCTAGACAAAACCATCAATGTGCACTCTGGAGTGCGCATGCTGGGATTCTCCTACAAGACGCGTGTACACAACACACACATGTAGCTCACAACGCACATGGCCGGCTCTATTTACACGAGCACTCTGAGCGATGAGTCAACTCTCGCGGGCCACGCCGCCATTTTGCATACGCCTGATTAAAATTGGAAAAATTGGCGCCGTTCGCCTGAGGACAGCGTGCCGAAAAACCCACTCGTCTTTGAAATTAAATTGCCCGGCCTGCCTCGGTTGCATTATGGCGAGGTGTCTCTGTGGAGGCAGACATTGATTCTTTCCTCTCCGCTGAGCCACAGTAGTGGGAGAGGCTGGAACCCTGGGCACATGGGGCTCGTAAATAGCAGGGACAGCCGCAGGCAAGGCAGCTCCCACCACCCTCCCTCCCCCTGTCCCCCCTCACTCCCACGCACACATGCAACATGTCTGGCACTGACCAACATGTTTGGCGTGCTGGTACACTGACCAACACGCCACTGGCATGCTTCTATCGCTGACCAACACGCCACTGGCACGCTTCTATCACTGACCAACACGCCACTGGCATGCTTCTATCACTGACCAACACGCCACTGGCACGCTTCTATCACTGACCAACACGCCACTGGCACGCTTCTATCACTGACCAACACGCCACTGGCTGCTTCTATCACTGACCAACACGCCACTGGCACGCTTCTATCACTGACCAACATGCCACTGGCACGCTTCTATCACTGACCAACATGCCACTGGCACGCTTCTATCACTGACCAACATGCCACTGGCACGCTTCTATCACTGACCAACACGCCACTGGCATGCTTCTATCACTGACCAACACGCCACTGGCACGCTTCTATCACTGACCAACACGCCACTGGCACGCTTCTATCGCTGACCAACACGCCACTGGCACGCTTCTATCACTGACCAACACGCCACTGGCACGCTTCTATCACTGACCAACACGCCACTGGCACGCTTCTATCGCTGACCAACACGCCACTGGCAGCTTCTATCCTGACCAACAGCCACTGGCACCTTCTATCCTGACCAACAGCCACTGGCACGCTTCTATCACTGACCAACAGCCACTGGCAGCTTCTATCACTGACCAACAGCCACTGGCACGCTTCTATCACTGACCAACTGTGATAGAAGCTTCTATCACTGACCAACACGCCACTGGCATGCTTCTATCACTGACCAACATCGCCTCCCTGGCACGCTTCTATCGCTGACCAACACGCCACTGGCACGCTTCTATCCTGACCAACACGCCACTGGCACGCTTCTATCACTGACCAACATGCCACTGGCACGCTTCTATCACTGACCAACATGCCACTGGCACGCTTCTATCGCTGACCAACATGCCACTGGCTCGCTTCTATCACTGACCAACATGCCACTGGCATGCTCTCTTTACTGATCACGTGACAATGCTTCCAACTCCTGACGATAGGTTTAATCCAACTCCTTAGGGTCTCATGGGTGAATGTGTCCACAGATGTGACATGATGGACCTTGCCTGGCTGTGACTATGGGACTGTCACATTGTCACAATAACGATGAATGTCACACAGGGCCACTGTTTGGGGGCAGGGTGTCAATGACTGAATGGTCAGTCAGTGGTCAAAGTGTACAGTGCGGCTGTTACGCCTACATTCCTCTGCTGGCAAATGTCACACAGGGCCGCCAAAGAGTGGATAGTGTTCTCATCTCAGTAGAAGGGTGTGTTCTTTCACTCATTACAAACTGATCTGTACAAGGCACGATCAACCACAGGTCAGAGTCATGGAGCATTTGTACTGCACAGATGAACTTAAATATACAAACGCGGCAGGAAGACAACCTCCACGCCCCACCAGTCACAGCATGACAGGGAAGACCAACGATGTCAACGCAGACCACCTCAACAGATAACTAGGGACATAGCAGCAAAACCACCTCGACTCTGCACACATCAGCCTAGATGTAGAATACCCCAACAGTGGACATATCAGCCTGGAATACCTCACACAACAGATATATCAGCCTGAAACACTTTATGCTGCAGACATATCAGCCTGGAACACTACACGAGACACATATATCAGCTTGGAACAAGACATATCAGCCTAAAATACTTTATACTACAGATTTATCTGCTTAGAACATCTTATACCAGACCTTGAGATGTATCTTGAGCCAAGTGAACGAACCTTGCACCACAAAGCTGCTGACTGTGGCCCGCTGGCTGCTGACTGTGGCCCACTAGCTGCTGACTGTGGCCCGCTGGCTGCTGACTGTGGCCCACTAGCTGCTGACTGTGGCCCGCTGGCTGCTGACTGTGGCCTGCTAGCTGCTGACTGTGGCCTGCTAGTTGCTGACTGTGGCCTGCTAGCTGCCAACTGTGGCCTGCTAGCTGCTGACTGTGGCCTGCTAGCTGCTGACTGTGGCCTGCTGGCTGCTGACTGTGGCCTGCTAGTTGCTGACTGTGGCCTGCTAGCTGCCAACTGTGGCCTGCTAGCTGCCAACTGTGGCCTGCTAGCTGCTGACTGTGGCCTGCTGGCTGCTGACTGTGGCCTGCTAGCTGCTGACTGTGGCTCACTAGCTGCTGACTGTGGCCCACTAGCTGCTGACTGAGGCCTGCTAGCTGCTGACTGTGGCCTGCTAGCTGCTGACTGTGGCCTGCTAGCTGCTGACTGTGTCCCACTAGCTGCTGACTGTGGCCTGCTAGCTGCTGACTGTGGCCTGCTAGCTGCTCACTGTGGCCTGCTAGCTGCTGACTGTGTCCCACTAGCTGCTGACTGTGGCCTGCTAGCTGCTGACTGTGGCCTGCTAGCTGCTCACTGTGGCCCGCTACCTGCTGACTGTGGCCTGCTAGCTGCTGACTGTGGCCTGCTAGCACTAGAAAGCATGCAACCTTGTTCTAGTTCTGACACGACAGCACGAAGCAAACTTACACAATGTACGCAGACAACTGGCTATAGACTGGCGTCTAGCCTCACAGTGCTGTTTACGCCTATAAACACTGTCGTGGGAACACAATGTGTATGCGAACATGGTCACATCGACGCAGTGAATGGATTCGGCAGGTGAATAGACAGATTGTTGTCTACTGCGCCCGTCCACACGGCCACCAGCCGCAATGCACCTCCCCATGTCTTGTTTTATTCACACCAGATCGGCCCATGAATCAGGCGACAATATTAGCAACAAACACCTTTCAAAGACTGCTGCTATAGAATCAGGCCAATCTGCAGCTATTGCGTCGATCTGGAGTAACTGCCGCACGTGAAGTATCTTTCACGCTCGGTCACACGCATTATGTTAGTGTACTTCATTTGTATTCTCGGCGGACAAAGGATCTGTTTTATAAGCCAAACTCTTACAACTGTGAAAGATTTGTTGCAAGAAGAGTCGTGTTGCTAGGGTTCACCTTTGAACTTTGACCCAGATGTCACCAACCAATCAGATGCATTGTTAAGATTTATCCTGTCTGTCGACCCGTTGCCTTCTTCTTATATGTACCCTCATCTGGTTCAACCCGGTGGCACGTTACGAATAATAAAACTTATATTCATAAATTATAGGGTCTTATACATTGTGACATTTTTGGGAACATATAAATCGCAGTGCAACTTTTATGAACTGATAAAATGTAGAACCTGTTATGCAAGACAACAATCCATATTTATCTCTCGCGGTTGTATAATGACCCATGCGGGCTGGTGGTAGATTTCAGAGATTTTGTTGTGGGGCAGTGGGGTAGAGTGTTGTTTATCAGTCATGCACACAGAGATATCTATGGTCATACATCACCGTTTACATCCCACCAGTGACCATTACTGGACACACTAAGCCAACCTCTGTTGACAAGGTGTCAACATCAACACAACCCACGCAGCCTCGCCACAGGTCATGTGCTGAAATATCTACTTACAGGCGTCACCCCAAACTGACCTAACCCCAGGGCGATTACTGCAGATACTGTGGTCCATTAAAGTGCCCCGAATCCCACCAATTCAGTGTTTCAAGTGGATAAGAAATATTTTATGTGAAACGTTAAGGTAACTTTTACTACTTTAAAATAAAATGAATATGAAGTTTGAAAACTACTTGTTTTTAAAATCAAAGTAGGAATATGCTAATTCTACGAAAACACTTTTCATTTTCAGAAATTGTCCATTCTTTATTTTTGAACAGTGAACACAACAGAATCATTGCGCTTATAAATATGTATAATTTAAAAGTGATATGTAAAATAATTTTGTTTTGATAACACTTCTAGATAGTGTAAAAGTTTAGTGCGACATCTACAACAGAAATGAGTTGGGTCTTGCCAAGAAGAATCAATGGGTGTTTTATTATTAATAATAATTGTAAAACTTCTATAGCACCTAAATCCTTTAAACTATTCAAGCTCAGAGGCGCAAGAAACAAAATCATTTAGCTAGTCATACATGGAGACATGCTAATGTCGTCATTGGAGCATGGAATCGCCAAAATTCTATGGTGGAAAAGCAACTACAAACACATATTTTTCAATTTCTTACAAAAGATGTCTATAGTTTCAGAAGATTTAAACACAACAGGGAGTTGAATTCCAACTTGTTGGCGCAGACACAGAGAAAGCACGTTTGCCAATATTCAGCTTAGTTTTAGGAACAAAAAGTTGTTTAGAAATGGATGATTTAAGGGTCCTAGAGATATCAGAGAAATGTAGCAGATTAACTAAGTATGTTGGTTGTTGAGTAGAAAGAATACGGTATGTAACAGTAGTCAATTTAAATTTAATTCGGTATATATTGTTACAGTGTTGCTTCATTTGTACTTATTAACTATTAAGCAATGAGTTTTACCCACATCCAAGTATATTTATGTTACAGATTTACTGATATCGAAATTGCTGGCGTGAGAACTATTTTTTGCTGCACCAGTTTTTCAAGTTCATAATTATGTGGTTTGACCTCTTGTGTGTGATATGACATGTTGCTAAATTAATAAATTCTGAAGCTTTTAAATAAATCACACGTGTCATGCCACTTTTAGAAACTGGATTCCTAAGAAAGCAAGAAGCCCTGGTGTAGTAGAGAACACCTGTGTAATGACTCAGACTTAATGGGGGACACATTCTGTAAAAACACAAAGGGAAACCATTTCCACTCAACTGGGTGACACAAGCATGTGTAACACCTGAAATGTCTTCCCACATGTGAAAGGTAAAATGTTTTAAAAGGGACCATCTTAAAACGCCTCAAGGCCAAGTTGAAATAACAAATGAACTGATCCGCCATTCCTTTATTCCTGATACAGTGCGTATGTGTTACCAAAAAAATCACAGTGCAGCATAACAAGCTTCTAAAATATTACAAATGTACTTATTATATAACTTTCAAGATAACAAACTCATCCTTGTACAAAATACCTGTAGTTGACTGTCTGTTTTATGTTAGACTAGACAAGTGATCCAGGAAACCAGCGTAATTGCTAAACATGGCAAATTTGTACCCTATGGAGGTGTCTCCTGTACGCAGACTGCAGTGAGAGAACACAGTATTTACCTTATCTTCTTACCTGTCTGACACATGACTACACAACGCACTGCTTGGTACCCTAGTGTCACACCCACTGCTGCACTCACACCGATACTGAGTTAACCAAACCATGTCCAGCTGACTCGACCAAACTGCAAGTGGTCCTTCAGCCGCGTGAGGCACGCCGATAGAATTTCATAGCTTTTCAGAATGCCACCAGAGCATTTTATAGCATGTAAGAATGCAGCGTGATGGACGCGTAAAGATGCGACGGGGCGAACAGGTCGCTGAGGAACCCTCGAGTCTGTGTGTCTGTATGTGTGTATCGTGTAATAGTATTCACATAAACAGCGCAGGAAGTGTCTTTTTAGAGTAATGGGGTTGAGAGGCACCTACTAAAAACAATACCCCAGTTGCGTTGGGGTCTCTGTGGCCAGTGAAAGAAGTGGGAAACGTTGATTGGATGATTGAGGGACATCTCTATCGGAGGAGTCCCAGGTGGAAAGGAGGGATGAAGAAATAACTGGGAACTAAGGGAAACCTATGTGGACTCTAGTGCCAGCTGACACAGAAGTAGGGAGCAAGATGCTGACGTCACATTCAACACTCAGTTGTCGGTGTCGGTGAAGGCAACTGTGGACGTCAACACGGTGGATGACATCATGGATGATACTTTGAGTCCCCTTCCGTCCATACGAACATGAATTTTTATTTTTAATTCCCAAATTTTAATTTGTTGAAAGCAGAAGATTTTTTTGATGGCATATCTTACAGCAGGACACTTGCCATTTATTCATGCTGGACTTTGTGTGCGAAAAGATTTAGAAATGAATTAATAAAGCAAATTTTTATGTTACATGGACTTTCTCCATAAGCCAGAAAACCGTTTAATTTATATCTATAATTATATATATATATATATATATATATATATATATATATATATTATATATATATATATATTTTATATATAAATATACATTATATATTATGTATAATATATGTATATATATATATATATATATATATATATATATTATATATATATATATATTTATTATATATATATATATATATATATATAGATCTTAGCTTACCTTTCCAACAGCCATGCCTAGCTATGTCTAGCGCACATGATAATGTTAGATTTTCCATGACAAGCCAAAATTGTAATTGAGTACAATAGGACGAGTGGTATGTACACGTGGCTAGGGGCTCGACTACGTATATGGTGTGTACATAAATCATAAATGTCAATAAACAGATGAACATAAGGTACTTACTACTTCCATTGTCTGTGTATTGTTTCTACACAAAATAACTATGGTAAATGTCTGGATAATGAAAACGTTTCTACAATTTATATATTTTTTAAAGTCCTAAATAACCAGATTACATCGCGCACTGCCTGTTCATAAGTGATTTGGCTGTAATAGGCAGATCACGCAACCACAATGATGTTGTCTACGACAGATTTTGCGACTTGACAAGACACAAAATAAGGAATAAGGTGAACGCTGTGAATCATATGCCAAATACAACATTCTGAATGCAAACCCAGACCATTGTTGAAATCTTAAGTAACTTAAAACCACGAACCGAATTTTTAACCAGTCAAATCAATGCCAACACGTGACGTCAGATTACTTAATCAACTTTTCCTGCAGTTATCCCTATCCAAACATGAGGCTTATCTGCAGACAAAATGTGCACCTAACAACTCCTACGAGGTGAAGCGAACTACCATTATACTCGTATTGACACGTGTGTAGAACACTACAGACGCACCTGTCAAAACTGTGTTAGTACTTGACATTTACAACAAAACGTTAACATCAATATATCACCATAAACATTATCATATGTGTAACCAATTTATGTTTTGCTACATACGTATTAATATTTTGGAAGCATTGTTAACACAACTGATCAGCGTTGTACTTCGGAAATGAGCGTCTAAATAAAGTTATTATTACAAAGTAATCTGTTGTTGAACAAGTGTTTCTGTCATTGCAAAGTTCTGAACATTGATTTAACTGGTTGCAGTTTGCAAATACATTCACATGTACACAGCAAATAGATTTGTATTTGGGTAGGTGGCTACATGGCCACATTGTCAGTTACCATCCAAAGAAATCTTGTATTATACTCGTTGGTGTTGGCATAAGGTTCATGTTCCGTCTTTGTTTAAGTCTCGCTGTTGAATGTAAATATTTGTTGTCTACAGTAAAGTGTACATAGTTCATCAGTTTGTTGACATGTGTTATTATGTGTCATGCACTCCAAGATCAGGTCAGGCAAACGCACATTCTCACTGACAGTAATGCTAGTTTTTAAATATTTGTAAACATCTGTACCTTATCATGTTCAGCCAGTTGCTTCAGAAGTTGTCTTTGAAACCAAAGAGCGTCAAAAAAATTAGAAATTATACAATGCACTTACTAATTAATAAAACATTTTTATATACAATTATACATATATATATATATATTATGTGTGTAATGTGTATATATATAATTGTAGTTATTTTATTATATACACATAATATATATATATATACATATATATATATATATTATAATATATATATATATATATATTATATATATATATATATATATATATATATATATATATATATATATATATATATATATATATATGGTGTAGAGAAACCCTTGGGCAAAACCTCTCGGATGAAAAACCATCCATACATAACTCCCTCTAGACATAAGCCCTTTCCGAACATAAGCCCCTCAGACAAAAAACCCTCATCGGTGATACTATATTCAAGAATGATTAAACGAATAAGTACTTTATTTTTATATCTATTGCAAACATCAACCTTCTAGTTCCATTCATCAGACTGTTTATTTCCACCGAATGCTGTGGCTGACTCCAGTTAGTGTTAAAAGGTCTTTCTGCCATCCCAGTGTCAGATAGAATATGGACCCCCATAGGAAATGGATCTGGGATCCATATTCTATTATAGAACTTGGACACCCTCGTAAAATTTGGAACTCTTCTTTTAAAAAGCTGAACAATTTGGTAAAATAGCATTGTGCAGTTCAAATAAAAATAAAGTACTGGTACTTATTCGTTTAATCATTCTTGAGTTTAGTATCACTGATGAGGGGGTTTTGTCTGAGGGGTTTATGTCCGGAAATGGCTTATGTATGGAGGGGGTTTTGTCCCGGATTCATATATATATATATTACTATATATATATTATATATATGTATATATATAAATATATACTTAAGTGCTGCATGAGGCATGTTTTGGCCCAGCAGGCTGGAACCCGGACTTTTGTATTTGTTGTGGTTCGGGGCGGGCTGCGGGCCAGAACAGTGCAGTATGGGCCAACTGCAGGCCAGGTCTCTGCGGGGCGGGCTGCGGGCCAGAACAGTGCAGTATGGACCAACTGCAGGCCAGGTCTCTGTGGGGCGGGCTGCGGGCCAGAACAGTGCAGTATGGGCCAACTGCAGGCCAGGTCTCTGTGGGGTGGGCTGTGGGCCAGAATAGTGCAGTATGGACCAACTGCAGGCCAGGTCTCTCTGGCCTCGGAGAACAGTGCAGTATGGACCAACTGCAGGCCAGGTCTCTGCTGGGCGGGCTGCGGGCCAGAACAGTGCAGTATGGACCAACTGCAGGCCAGGTCTCTGTGGGGTGGGCTGTGGGCCAGAACAGTGCAGTATGGGCCAACTGCAGGCCAGGTCTCTGTGGGGTGGGCTGTGGGCCAGAACAGTGCAGTATGGGCCAACTGCAGGCCAGGTCTCTGTGGGGTGGGCTGTGGGCCAGAACAGTGCAGTATGGGCCAACTGCAGGCCAGGTCCCGTGGGTGGGCTGCGGCCAGACATGCAGTATGGGCCAACTGCAGGCCAGGTCTCTGGGGTGGGCTGGGGCCAGAACAGTGCAGTATGGGCCAACTGCAGGCCAGGTCTCTGGGGGTGGGCTGCGGGCCAGAACAGTGCAGTATGGGCCAACTGCAGGCCAGGTCTCTGGGGGGTGGGCTGCGGGCCAGAACAGTGCAGTATGGGCCAACTGCAGGCCAGGTCTCTGGGGTGGGCTGCGGGCCAGAACTGCGTGGGCCATGCGGCAGGCTCTGCGGCATGTTACTGGGGCTGCGGGCCAGAACAGTGCAGTATACCCAAATAAAAGTATTTTATTTTATTTTTTATTATTCCATGTTAGCTGTTCAATCTGTTATGGGCTGCTGGTCGACTTTTAACAAATTACTGCCGGCTGAGTTGCAGGCCAAGTTACTGCGGGGCAGGGTGGGCTGCGGCCATGTTACTGCGGGGCAGGGTGGGCTGCGGCCATGTTACTTCGGGGCAGGGTGGGCTGCGGCCATGTTACTGCGGGGCAGGGTGGGCTGCGGCCATGTTACTGCGGGGCAGGGTGGGCTGCGGCCATGTTACTGCGGGGCAGGGTGGGCTGCGGCCATGTTACTGCGGGGCAGGGTGGGCTGCGGCCATGTTACTGCGGGGCAGGGTGGGCTGCGGCCATGTTACTGCGGGGCAGGGTGGGCTGCGGCCATGTTACTGCGGGGCAGGGTGGGCTGCGGCCATGTTACTGCGGGGCAGGGTGGGCTGCGGCCATGTTACTGCGGGGCAGGGTGGGCTGCGGCCATGTTACTGCGGGGCAGGGTGGGCTGCGGCCATGTTACTGCGGGGCAGGGTGGGCTGCGGCCATGTTACTGCGGGGCAGGGTGGGCTGCGGCCATGTTACTGCGGAGCGGTGCCAGGATGTGGCACAATATGCGGGGCAGGCGTAATTGTAATATATGGGCAGGAGCAGGCTCAGATTATCAGCCGGCGCAGGGCTTTAATATATACACACACTGTGACACACATAATATATATATACTTTAGGATTACATCGTGAAACTACCAGTTTGTTGTGCTTATCATCATGATAAGAAATAACCAACCTATGGTTTATTACGCGGAAACTGTGGCTATGAAAAGATGTCAATGAAGAAGAGACCAGTTTCCTGGGCTTAGGTGCAAAAGATGTGATCTTCTTACTAGAAAAACTCCCACTGTTGCGTATCTAGGTGGCACACTTTCGGGGGATCTCAAATATGTGTGAATCATATGATAACAAATGTGATAAAAATATGATAAAAAATGTGATAAAAAATATGATAACAAATATGATAACAAATATGATAACAAATATGATAACAAATATGATAACAAATATGATAACAAATATGATAACAAATATGATACAAAATACGATAACAAATATGATAACAAATATGATAACAAATACGATAACAAATATGATAACAAATATGACAACAAACGTACACCGAGCTCTGTCAGGCACGAGTCATGATGTGGATTTATTTCGCTCAGCAAAAATGCCAGATGAAGTTGTGTGATCAATGGACGCGATAAATAATTAATTTCTCACGCATACATGGTATAATTATGTATGCAATTAGCACGAAGAGTGAGAAAGTCTAGGTCGATATACATTAACATATCAATTCAACTGTATCAGCATGACAGAAACTGTCCAGGATGACGGCCTAGCCCGGTCAAACCATCGCACTTGTTATAAGACAATGTAATAAAATACTGGAAAAAATACATTAAGCTATGTGAAAAAAATCAATCACCCGGATATCAATAAGTATAACTTAATTGAAAGTGCCACATACATTGTGGTATAAGATTAACTCCCTATAAAAGATGGCAGTCAACATATAAGACGTGTGTGAGGTTGGAGGCACCCTGCTTCCACCCACCTGTTGGTGGGACTTACACCACCAACTGACGGGTTCTATTTTGAGAAATCATCCATCTCAGCCGTGACAGTAGAGGGAAGCCCTGCTCCACAGACTGTCCCAGCACCTGCCCATCTCTCCCTCCCTCTTCCCGGCACACCCCACTTCCCAGATACTGTTCTTTGTGCAGTAAATTAAATGTCGTATTCATCAGTGAACCAACTGCGTGAAGTCATGCGTGGAGAGATGTACACGTTAATCTTGTCCAACAATAATTATGTAGACAGAAACTAGAACAAGGCATCTGTTCGAACCTGTCACTGACACCAGTGTCTCGTCTCGGACACCAGTCTCTCGTCTCGGACACTGTCCGAGTAGTGTGAATGAAATGCAGTGGCAAGGGATTGTGTGACATGTGTTTGTAATCAGAGATGCCATCTCCATTGATGTTACCAGTGGTAGGTAGTGAGTGGTCTCACACACATGCCAAAATGTCAGATTCAACCCACTGCATACTTGGATATGAGACACTAAAATATTCAACCATGCTTGAATGGCAAGTGGACTTAGCCAAGTTGCCCATTTGCTTGCTGGGAAAGCAGTCCACATGCATGCTGGGAGAGTAGACTGAGCCACTGGCATGCTGGGATAGCCGATTCAGCCACTGGCATGCTGGGATAGCATACTCAGCCACTGGCATGCTGGGATAGCAGACTCAGCCACTGGCATGCTGGGATAGCATACTCAGCCACTGGCATGATGGGATAGCATACTCAGCCACTGGCATGATGGGATAGCATGACTGCAGTCACTGGCATGATGGGATAGCAGACTGACCACTGGCATGCTGGGATAGCAGACTACCACTGGCATGATGGGATAGCAGACTGACCACTGGCATGATGGGATAGCAGACTGACCACTGGCATGCTGGGATAGCAGACTGAACCACTGGCATGATGGGATAGCCGACTGACCACTGGCATGCTGGGATAGCAGACTACCACTGGCATGCTGGGATAGCATACTACCATGGCATGCTGGGATAGCATACTCAGCCACTGGCATGATGGGATAGCATACTCAGCCACTGGCATGATGGGATAGCAGACTGACCACTGGCATGCTGGGATAGCAGACTGACCACTGGCATGATGGGATAGCAGACTGACCACTGGCATGCTGGGATAGCAGACTGACCACTGGCATGCTGGGATAGCAGACTGACCACTGGCATGCTGGGATAGCAGACTGACCACTGGCATGATGGGATAGCAGACTGACCACTGGCATGCTGGGATAGCAGACTGACCACTGGCATGCTGGGATAGCAGACTGACCACTGGCATGCTGGGATAGCAGACTGAGCCACTGGCATGCTGGGATAGCATACTCAGCCACTGGCATGATGGGATAGCAGACTGACCACTGGCATGCTGGGATAGCAGACTGACCACTGGCATGACTGGGATAGCATACTCACCACTGGCATGCTGGGATAGCAGACTAGCCACTGGCATGCTGGGATAGCATACTCAGACCACTGGCATGGTGGGATAGCAGACTGACCACTGGCATGATGGGAGCAGACTGACCACTGGCACGCTGGGATAGCATACTCAGCCACTGGCATGCTGGGATAGCGACTGACCTTCTAGTGATGCATGTGAGGAAATATGCTAAGACTGACCATCTGAGCATATGGGATTAGCAGACCTGACCACCTAGCTGCTGGGATCAGCAGACTGCATGGCAGGACTGGGATTAGATACTCAGACTCTGTGAGGATCAATGCAACCTTCTAGTGTTGATGCACTCTGATGCTCAAATTCTCGGACTCTAAAGAACTCTGAGCCCTAGCATACTCCCCTGTTGGGTTCTAAGGGAGGACTCTAAGGGAGACTCTAAGGGAGGACTCTAAGGGAGACTCTAAGGGAGGACTCTAAGGGAGGACTCTAAGGGAGGACTCTAAGGGAGGACTCTAAGGGAGACTCTAAGGGAGGACTCTAAGGGAGGACTCTATGGGAGGACTCTAAGGGAGGACTCTAAGGGAGGACTCTAAGGGAGGACTCTAAGGGAGGACTCTAAGGGAGGACTCTAAGGGAGGACTCTAAGGGAGGACTCTAAGGGAGGACTCTAAGGGAGGACTCTATGGGAGGACTCTAAGGGAGGACTCTAAGGGAGGACTCTAAGGGAGGACTCTAAGGGAGGACTCTAAGGGAGGACTCTATGGGAGGACTCTATGGGAGGACTCTAAGGGAGGACTCTAAGGGAGGACTCTAAGGGAGGACTCTATGGGAGGACTCTATGGGAGGACTCTATGGGAGGACTCTAAGGGAGGACTCTATGGGAGGACTCTAAGGGAGGACTCTAAGGGAGGACTCTAAGGGAGGACTCTAAGGGAGGACTCTAAGGGAGGACTCTATGGGAGGATTCTATGGGAGGACTCTAAGGGAGGACTCTAAGGGAGGACTCTAAGGGAGGACTCTATGGGAGGACTCTATGGGAGGACTCTATGGGAGGACTCTATGGGAGGACTCTAAGGGAGGACTCTATGGGAGGACTCTATGGGAGGACTCTAAGGGAGGACTCTAAGGGAGGACTCTATGGGAGGATTCTATGGGAGGACTCTATGGGAGGACTCTATGGGAGGATTCTAAGGGAGACTCTATGGGAGGACTCTATGGGAGGACTCTATGGGAGGACTCTATGGGAGGACTCTATGGGAGGACTCTATGGGAGGACTCTATGGGAGGACTCTATGGGAGGACTCTATGGGAGGATTCTATGGGAGGACTCTATGGGAGGACTCTATGGGAGGACTCTATGGGAGGACTCTATGGGAGGACTCTATGGGAGGACTCTATGGGAGGACTCTATGGGAGGATTCTAGGGAGGACTCTATGGGAGGACTCTATGGGAGGACTCTATGGGAGGACTCTATGGGAGGACTCTATGGGAGGACTCTATGGGAGGACTCTATGGGAGGACTCTAAGGGAGGATTCTATGGGAGGACTCTAGGGAGGACTCTAAGGGAGGACTCTATGGGAGGACTCTAAGGGAGGACTCTAAGGGAGGGGCTCTATGGGAGGACTCTAAGGGAGGACTCTAAGGGAGGACTCTAAGGGAGGACTCTACGGGAGGACTCTAAGGGAGGACTCTAGTGGAGGACTCTATGGGAGGACTTAAACTATGAGAGGACTCTAATGGGAGATTCTATGGGAGGACTCTAAGGGAGGATCGGGACTCTATGGGAGAATCTATGGGAGGATAATTCTATGGGAGGACTCTGTCTACCAAGAGAGATCTAGGGACTCTATGACTCAGGAGACTCTATGGGAGGACTCTAAGCGAGAGATCTAAGGGAGGACTCTAAGGGAGGACTCTGGGTCATGGAGACTCTACTGAGGATTTTATGGGAGGACTCTAAGGGAGGCCTAGGGAGGATCTATGGGAGAACTCTATGTAGGGGTCAGGAGGCTCTAAGGGAGGACTCTAGGGAGGACTCTATGGGGACTCTATGGGAGGATCTAAGGGAGGACTCTAGGGAGGACTCTATGGGAGGACTCTAGGGAGGATCTATGGGAGGACTCTAGGGAGGATCTAAGGGAGGACTCTAAGGGAGGGCTCTATGAGAGGACTCTAAGGAGGATTCTAAGGGAAGACTCTGTGGGAGGACTCTGTGGGAGGATTCTATGGGAGGACTCTATGGGAGGATTCTATGGGAGGACTCTATGGGAGGACTCTATGGGAGGATCTATGGGAGGACTCTATGGGAGGATTCTATGGGAGGACTCTAAGGGAGGGCTCTATGGGAGACTCTATGGGAGGATTCTATGGGAGGACTCTATGGGAGGATTCTAAGGGAAGACTCTATGGGAGGACTCTATGGGAGGATTCTATGGGAGGATTCTATGGGAGGACTCTATGGGAGGACTCTATGGGAGGATTCTATGGGAGGATTCTAAGGGAAGACTCTGTGGGAGGACTCTATGGGAGGATTCTATGGGAGGATTCTATGGGAGGATTCTATGGGAGGATTCTATGGGAGGACTGTAAGTAGGGAGAACTCCAAGGGAGGACCCTATGGGAGGATTCTAAGGGAAGACTCTGTGGGAGGACTCTATGGGAGGACTCTATGGGAGGACTCTATGGGAGGACTCTATGGGAGGATTCTATGGGAGGATTCTATGGGAGGACTGTAAGTAGGGAGAACTCCAAGGGAAGACCACATGGGAGGACTCTAAGGGAAGACTCTATGGGAGGATTCTATGGGAGGACTCTAATGGAGAACCCTAAGGGAGGGCTCTAAGGGAGGGGCCACCGGAGGGCTCTAAGGGAGGATGGTATCCCCAGTGTATGTGTGTAAATGTGAAAGAAAATGAGAGTTGCCCACACATTGCAGAATTACCTGATTTAAATCACATACAAAATCACCCCATGGAAATCTGTAATAATTGTTATCACCTCTGTCTAGCCAAGCAGATCATGTGTACGTACCGTGATCACATGACAGTCACCTGACTGGTGTGTACAACTTGCAGCAGTCTCCACCAATGTGTGTCACTGGAGCTCGGCTCACCCTTAATTCAGATGGGCATAGGGGTGAGAGTCAGGACAACTTTGCCTAAGGGGTGTCAGTGGCTGCCCTTCTGGAAGG
Organism: Ridgeia piscesae; assembly: GCA_025642075.2. Classification (NCBI taxonomy): domain Eukaryota; kingdom Metazoa; phylum Annelida; class Polychaeta; order Sabellida; family Siboglinidae; genus Ridgeia; species Ridgeia piscesae. The sequence continues at coordinate 636,775 of JAODUO010000029.1, forward strand.
GATGCAGGCGGTTACACTAAACGTGGCTGTCACCCTGCTAATGGTTACAAGTGCTGGCTGAGGCCACCCCACTTTTAGGGTACAACAGAGATATGGGGGTGCATGGTTTCACCTGCTGACAACCAACAGGGTTGATTGTGGTCACATTAAGGCAACCGCAGGCCACTATATAAGGGGCTATCTCAGATATAAGGGCTATCTCAGATGACCTCATTAGGGACTTTATCACAACATACTGTACAGTGGCTGACAGCATGTGTAGTGTTGCGTACCCACCCTGTAGATGACAGGGCCACGACTAAACGTGGAGTATCAATGCTTGCATTGTCACATTCATGTGTTATTTATCTAAAAGATTCAAACGATAAAAACACCAAACTTGAAAGATTGGCATCTTTACTATGATAAAATGAAACCCAAAACCTTGGCACTGCACACCCTAGAAATAGCCAAAATCATGGGGGTTGGGGTTAAAAACCCTACAAATATCCAAATGAAGGTAGATTTGGGGTTTATACCCCTTTAAAACAATTTACATATAAAAACACACGTGACAGAGATGGCCACAATGTGAATGCACAAACGATGACATAAACAACATATCGCTTTCCACCGCGACGGACCGATCTAGGAGGGTTAAAATAACTTTGAGCACATCAGCAACCCCTGTGAGTGTGAGGCACGGGACACGGCACATACACCCGCTACACAGCGGGATCTGTTTAGAGACACCTGTCACCGCAGTGACACAAGTTGACAAACATGACCTAGACGACACAGGAGACAGTCACGTGTCACCGGCTCTGTCCACTTACTCGACTCATCCTTGTTTTCTTCCTCATGTGAACATCACCGCTAAAACTGTCCCGTTTCACCTGTGGTCAAATCACGCCACAGCGAATAAACGATGATTGCGTTATTCCCAGCTGACGATTTGGATGTCAACTGCCGAAAGAAACAGCCGTGAATGAAGGTGGCAGGCCGCTACTGAAACAGGGTGGCAGGCCGCTACGTCACAGTTGACTGATCTGATAACAACAGACCCGCTGACATTGCCTACACAACCAGCCCGAGCACAAAGCATCTAGGAACGGCCACACATTTGTCTACTGAAGTTGCCACCAGATCTATATGTCTTCTTCTACCATCAGAACCTAAACAACATTCAGTGATTTTTTATTTTTAAAATATGTATACAAGATGATTGTATAACTTTTAAACTTAAATATATGGAATAGTGCTAACAGAAAGGTTCTGTAAGTGGTAAGAGGATCAGGGTGAAAATATCAACACGATCACAAGTACTGAATACTGTCATCCATAGCTTTATCCTCCTGTCATTTGGACCGGTAAAAACCGTTGCGGACGGGTAACATAAGGGTGGACAGAAGGTGGATGGGTAAAAAAATGAAGGAGCAAAAAAGGTGTTCCAAAACCACAGATATTGTCAGTTATGCCTTAGAAGTGAGTGTAAATGGTGTCACGTGTGTTTGTAGTCCATTTCCGGTCATCATACACATTTTAAAGTTAGTAAACTGGCTTAACTGTGCAGTTAACTTCCATGTATCCAAAACATGTGTGCCTCGCAATAATTTGGTCCTGCATAAAGCCCTGCTGTCATTATTATTGGACAACTACTCCCCCCCCAGTTGATGTGAGATAGGACCAACTAGTATAGAAATGGTCTATTTGAACAAGCATTAAATGAGGGATTGCAGGATTTAAAGAACAACTTTATCAAATGCCTTCTATGCACTGTCGCAGAACAACCAACAGGCCAAACTACAGGTTTATACTATCAATATCATCGGGACATTTTGATCACAACCGTGGCATCCTAAGTTATGTCTACACAGACAGACAAAGACAAACCAAAGCAATGTGCTACACCAAAGAATATCTGCAAAGTGCTGATGGGAAAACAACAGACACAAAAGAAATCAGACTTCGCTGGACATTACATGGTTGGTTATATATTGGGGCTAAAATTAATTTCCCCGACGGTTAATAAAGTATTATTGTGCTGTATTGAATATATGTTTATAAAACTTGAGACTGGCCAATATTCTACTGTATCCGCGTGCTGCATTATGAAATGTAAATGATATAAAATATGATGTTTGGTTTACCACTAGCAACGATCTGGTTTTTGGACATTCTTTACACATTATGTGTGTGTAACTTTGTAACAAAACGAATCCAAATGCTATTAAAAAGAACATGCACGTACAGCCGCACATATACGCGCATGTGTGCCAACACGCTACAATGAACATGTGTTTAGTTTTGAAACAACAACATTCATTGAAGAGGCACAGATGGAGATTTTCCACTACAGTTCTTTGCAATTAGAAATTACAAGTGTCTGTCCTTGTCTACCTAATCACCAGGGACTGACAACAGCCTCGGCAGTGATCACTGCTTGGTCTAGTGGCTACGTAGAAAAAGATAACACAGACATCTGTCCATACTGATTAGCCACGGCCACGCCGTCAACACAGCACACGCCAAGGACAATAACCTGTAACGAAAACGAAGAAATTATTTCGTCTCACGGTGATTACGTTTATGCGGCACAACTAATTAGCATGTCATCGGGGAAATTTCAACAGGTTGACAGTGTCTTCAATAACGGTGACTGTAAATACGTAGCAGTCATCACAGTTGACCACTTATCATGTTCCCATTATTCTTATCGGTATTGCCTGTGTCATATTTAACTCTGTCTTAAGACACTGTGATACTTAGAAGAGGGTTCATGCAGGATCACATTTTTGCGGGTCCAAAATTTGTGGTAGACGTGTTAACTGATATGCATGTTAACTGATGCACATGCAAGCCAGCCAACATGTACATTATGACCTGAAATAAACTATAAACACACATGTGACACCCATTTCTAATGCGTACTTGACAATATCTATATATATATATATATATATATATATATATATAATATATATATATATAATATATATATATTTGAACTAGCTTATTTTCTACCGTCCAACCATCCAGTGATATTTCTAAACGTCCAAAACGGATTTTACCTTCCCTGTCACAGGTGGGTCTCTTAATAAAACTATTGTGTCCTAGTGGAAAATGTTTAAGCAAGACGTTTAAAACTTTCAGAAGTGTCCATTGTAGATAGTCTGCTACTCGTCCATTTCACACAGGCTGTCATTTCAAACACATGCAGCCGGTTTCACTGTATATTTTCAAGTTAAATATTTAAGTTATCAGGAAGCATGGAATGAACCTAAGATTTTGCTAGCATGCACCTGCATGAAAAGACCACTTTGTAAAGTTTCAGAACCGGATTACTCTTGGCTTGTTATAATGGAATCTTTTCACTGAGGCTGGGATGTTCTGAACACTGTATGACTATGTTACTGCACCCCAAAGTATGGTAGTTGACTATACTTCGACACCTCCACGTAGACGTTTACCTGACTGTGTTGAGCAATGTCTTGGGTGATTTTTTATGTCAGTGGGAGATGGGAACAATCTCAAAAAAATGGCATTAGACACATATTTTGGTTGGCACAAATATGTCAAATAAGTAGAGGTGATCCATAAATTATTTCTATACTGCTTGTGCCTAATAAAGAGCTAGAAAATCTAGGGTAGTCCGGACAACACATTACCAGTAAAAAATAATCTCTTTCACAGGTAGGTGTAATGGAACTTTGGATATGAATGCAATTACAAGACCGTGTCCAAAAGTGGTGGCATGACAAAAATCAACAATGTTCAGCATCGCTGAATCAATTTCTTAACACCCACAAAGCAGCGAGCAATTGAACTTCCATGAAAAACGATAAATATCTGGAGTTTCAGTATGGCAACGAAGGTGGTTATGCTACTGGTGATTTCTCAAAAGGCTTGTTAATTCCCAAATGAACTGTGCCATAACGCAGAAAGTCAACACAACCTAGAGTATACCAAAGCAGCAACAGAGAGAAATCTACTATTGGCCTATTTCACAGGAAAGGGATCAGTGTTTAGCCACTCTGCGCACACTTCATGAGAATTGGTCATTCCATGTAAAATTAAGTTAATCATCCAGTGGTTGTAAACTATGTGTAGCATACAGATGATTTACTTAGATTTTAATTAGTGGCTAAGTGGTTATAGTTAAGGATTTCTGCAGAAAACTACGCATTTACATGCAAACAACGTAGAATTTTAACAGAGGGGTAAACACACTTACTCTTTGCGCGTACATTATCAGGAGTTTCTAACATTAGAAGTATACATTGTGTCTAGATTTTATCTGCTGTAGTCAGACAATTTTATGATTGTGGCCAGTTGTGAATGATATTCTATTGTCTCAATTGTCTGTATTAAAATTCAACAATTGATGCACGAAAATATATGAAATGGATTACACAGTTTACACGGTATATGAAATTTTATGAATATATGAATAAAACATGAACACTATTACAAATTATGTGTTGCTATCAATTACAAAATATATTTCATATTTTGAAGCAAAGTTCTGCAATTATAATGATAAAATAAAGAGGTAGTTTCATAATACTATAAAAATCATACCTTTCTGGGAAGCATTCAGCCACGCCACAATTAATGCCAAAGACTATTTGTATACAAATATCTACCGGTACCACTGCCTATAGACAGATACTCATTAATAGAAACGAATGAACTGGAGCAATTTAGACTTGCCAAAAAAGTTTCAAGGTGGTAGTACATGATTCAAACTTCCCATTTAGGAATATGGCTGGCGATTTTTTATGAAATGATGGGGTCAGTCACCAGTCTGAGGTTTGATCTTAGAGCAGGCACCACATGTAACAATCCAAGTAAGACATAGCATGAGCTGTTCATAATTTGGCTTTGAAAAATATATGACATATTCTTAATTTGATTAATATGACGATGATGAATTAAATCATGTGTACCATTAAGGGTTAATAATTAAATGTGGATTTTGTGATGCATGAATATGGAATACTCTGGTATATAATGTGGTGTTTGGACCAAGTGAAAAACCACATTTAATTATACCCTTCATGGAATACATGATTTAATTTGTCATCCTTGACATTGTGTTAGTTAGCTCAAACCTCAAACGTTTACACAGAATTATAACAGTTAACATGTCAACAAGGTGTATTACCAATTCTAGCTGCTAGATCAACGTAATGTTTCAAAGAAACATTCAATCAGTAAAGATAACACAACATAATATCTGTTATGTGGAATACACAAAATTAGAACACAACCATGCAAAGGGACACTTGTTTAAGTGTTTCAAATGCTAAAAACACATATAAAGGAGTGAAATGAAAACAACTAGGTTTGGCCATTTGGCTTATGATATGCTAGACGTGCAGAGCTCTATAGTGTACTGTTTAGTATACATGGTGTCAGGCATTTTTATGACATCCTAAAATGACATGATGAAATTACTAGCATATGTTCACTAGGCTGGAGATAATACCTGCAAATATCTACATCAGAAGACCAGTTTGGCTTCTCAAACATCATATTCCACATCAATAAAGGGACTCTGATGAGCGAGCATGGGTGAATAATTCCAAATAAACGACACAGACAGTCAATGTGTCTGTGAACACGACAGTCACAGTGTCACTGTGGGTGCCGTGGGGTGAGCCGGCCGGCGACATGATATCGCCTGATCACGGAGAAGCATATGCACTGATATTCAACTGGTTTTTATATTTTCTCAATTGGTGTGGATTTATGATCACGCTGAATGTACGCCATGGTTTCTATGGTGGGTGAAACTAACGCCCCTGAAGCGCAACCGCGGGGATTGTTGGTGACCCGTACTCGGGTGACCTACTTGCCGATACGCAAACATTTGGCATGCTACTATATAAATGGATGAAACAGAAACATAACGACAACGCAGGTGCCATTTTACTTACCGAACATGCTAGTTCAAATGTGCATCTTCAATAGGATCACCAGCATGTGCCTTTGTTGCGAATGTTAAACAATCATAGCCATGATAACAGATTTCGAAATTAAGGTTCAACCCGGAAGCGATAGGAGCAGGGAGTGGTAATTATTTGACGCGCTGAACTCGTCGCCTAAGCATGGTTCAAGGGCACCTGCTAAGCAATTACTTATTCGTAAAAAATGACAAGAGTTGTATTGTTTTAAATCTAATGATGTAAATACATTTAAATAGTTGTCGCTGCGTGTTTTAATATCGTTTTTGTAAATTAAAGACTAATGATTCAAGAAGTAGTTATTGGGCAAAGAAAGAGCTGAACATCGGAACTTCACTACAGTTACTCTAAAAAATTTGGGAATTCCGAAAAAATTAAAAATTCCCGAGGAAAGAAAAAAGAAAACCGTTGTTTTTTAAAAATTTGGGGGGGGAAGGAGCGGGGCTGCCCGAGGTTCTCCAAATAACTGAACCAGCTAGAGCACTACACCGTTGTCGCCAGACACCTCACAGCCTTAATTGGCTCCCCTGTCACCCTGGAATTGTATATTATTTTGTCGATTCTTAAGATTATTTATTATGTTGTAGGTGATTATGCAATTCCAAATAAAGCTTACATCACACCGAAAGAGCTATATAGAGGGGACCCCGTGCGCATGCTATTAGGCCCTATAATTTGGTTGTGGCTATTTGACCGGAACTATTCGTCCGGATACGGACAAATAGCCCACGTTTGCATATGCGCTATTTGACCGGATAAATACCGACAAATACCCCCACATCGAGCATTATACGCCATTTGACTGGACAGGTGAAAGATCGTTAGATGCAACTTGGAAGACGCCGGTACTTCTTACTTCTACCTTCTAGATAACGCGTGTTGGCCATTGATTAATAATTATAACCATGGTGTTTCGCAAAAATTCTACATTTTAGGCCATATGTTTGCACAAGTTGAATCAAACAGTCTAAGTGCTATATTACAGATTAAGAAAGTAATGTTTAAATTGTACAATACGGGAAGTTTTTATTCATGTGTTCGAATGGCGTGCGGGCCTGCCAGTACGTCACGCACTCCCACACGTCGAGCAATTTATTTGGTACAGCTGAGAGCCACGTCCACGTTTGTAGCGTTGTTTTGTCCATTTCTTTTTTTGTGTACAAACATGGCATAATACGAAGACAAAAGCAACACGTAATTTTCGTTATCTATTACGCAAACAACTATGTACTTTCACAGATATTCGCTAGGTGTCGCAACTGCTAGTTTTTAATAAGGGAAATTATATAAATAATGTCTTCTTCAAATAACGTATATAAACCGTGGTCCAAAATAATACACGCACGCACGCACGCATGCACGTACGCACGCACGCACGCACGCACGCACACACACATGAAATAACACAATTTAATTCTTGCAGTAGAACATCTTCCCCCCGACTGTCCTATACTATCTATTTTACTCTGTACAACGTTACGATTTTCAAATTGCGCAACAGCTACCGATAAACTTATAAAATCCGCGAACTCAGTCCATCCACCAGTTCTTCCATTTCAAGTGGGCCGCTTGTGCGAATTTTAATTGAACTCCCGCAAGAAAAGTATCCGGACATGCAAATAGCCTGAGTACCGACATTCGTATTTGTCCGTACCCGGACGTATAGCCGCTCCGTTATAATTTACCGATGGCATCACGGTTGACATAAGTAAAAAAAGTATTGCATGATTAACACGCGTTCCGATGCTTGACCAATAATTAGCGGCTACACCCTACAGTAGGCCTACTATTGTACCTACATTGACGCCTTTTGTTTTTACATATCGTTGGAGGCACCAATTGACGTGGATGAACCATACAACCTTACGGAAGACTTTGTTAAGAATAAATTTGGTGTCCTCTCTTGGACTGACAACACTTCTGCTCCAATCAGTTTCTAGTTCTGCTGGAAAGGTTTCTTGCCGCTTTATTTTGCTCCACCTTAATTCATTCTTTCGGGAGTTTTACGCAGTTATGCGATATGTGCATTGGTTTTGTTGATTTCATTACCACATTAACTTGAAATATTATAGGCCTCTATACACTTTGATGAAGAGTAATATTTATTTTTCTTGTACAGCATAAAGTTCTATTGTTGACACAACTTTGGAACCACCACAGTATACTTGTCTCTTGTATGGAGTTGGCAAATAAAGCAATTATTATTGTTGTTATTGTCATTATTGATATTGTTTAGTTGTTTAGTTGTTTAGTTGTTTAGTTGTTTAGTTGTTTAGTTGTTTAGTTGTTTAGTTGTTTAGTTGTTTAGTTGTTTAGTTGTTTAGTTGTTTAGTTGTTTAGTTGTTTAGTTGTTTTATTGTGGTTTTTTTAACCATGATTCTTATAATTATTAATATTGTTGTTGTTCTTCTTCTTCTTATTATTATTACCATTATTATTCTGGCCACGTATGTAAATTTTTGAATGCTGTCGATTGGTTTCTCTATTGTCGACGCTATCAATACACTGTGCATTCAGTAAGGTTACATTATAATAGTAAACATTAAATACCCTTGGTTGTAGTTAATTGACAATTGTTAGCTTATTAAAATTTTATTTTAGGTCCCACCAAAAAAAGTATAATGCCGTTTATTTCCCTAAATGACATGCTATACGGAAAACACCAACACGAATTAGTACCATGTCAAACAGGTCAACATTGTGGCAGACAGGTAAACACCACGAACTGACTAATACTTTAATGACAGGAAACACTGTCTAGGCAATACTCCTAACACAGTGCTAATAGCCAAGTTGCCGCTCTCATACTTACTATATGAGACCCTGCAATGTAAATTACTGTAAACCTTTTTTTATCGAAATGTATTTTATATAGTTAGGAGAGCAAAATTAGCTTGGTTGCACCTTGTGCAACCTTGAGCATTTCTCAGAATTCAAAATGGCGGTGTCGGCCATCTTAAATTTCGGCAAATTTTCAACCTTTGATCTCGATGACATAGAAGGTCGTGTAATACCTCTTTATAAGGGTTTTCCAGGATGGGGAGTCCATTTCTGGAGTTATTTTTTGGATACGGGGTCAAAGTCAAGGTCACATCAGAGGTCAAAGGTCAAATTGGACCTAAAATCAGTAAACAATCACCATTAGATGTGGTTCATTGCCTACCTATTTCAGAATGTCAGGGTTTACTAGGATGGATAAGTAGGTACATGTATGTTTGATATGTCTACATGTAGGTAGGTCCTGGGTATCATATGAAGTTTTGCAGGTTGAGAAAAGGGTCGGATTTCATTAAACCCGCAAATTTCCGCCATGCACCCACTCACCAAGCTTTGCAATCAGTGGTTTAAGACCTACCCCCAGGCCGTCACACTCATCATGTCTTCTGAAGGGGAGAAGTGCCTGTTTAGTCCATGTCACGCCAGTGGAGCGCCACAAACATTCAAGACCGTGGCTGTGCAGAAAATCGTCGCTACAAGCAAAGTGAAGCACGACGAACTGTACAAAACTCTGTCTGGAAGTTATATTCTAGCTCACAAATCATGTTACTGTAGCTATACTTCGAGGAGTAGAAAATGAACAGGGAAAGAGAACGTCTACACTGACTGACACTGGTGTTTCCAAAAGGTTGTTGAAGTCTCAATGTAGTGACTTTGTTTCAATTATGCCCGCTACCTAAGCTGGTATGTGCGACAGATGGAGCACCTTCCCCAGCGTGCCAAGGAGGACCTATTGGCAGGTGCACACGTCTGTCGGCACTCGGATTGGGGGACCGCAGTGCCAGCAGATCAGTTCAGAGAGCAGACATATATCAAGCGAGGGAAGGGTTCTGGAGGTATGAAGGGCATTTCAACGAGTCCCGAGCAAGTGGCTGTGTGGGTGAATAGTTTCAGTGTGTGCGCCCACCTTGACATCGCCATGGAACATATGTACAATGAAGCTGGGGAGGAGCTGAAGCCACACGGTGAAGTAGATGGGGAGGAGAAGAATAAGCACACGGAGGAAGGAGAGGGAAGAAGGAGACTGGACGAGGCCGAGCGGAAGCAGATCACGGCGGAACTGGAGAAGTACAATCACCCCCTCAATGACCAGCAACCAGGTGTCTATAACATCTGCAATGGCCAAGTGGCGCCAGACACAGTGAATGTTCAGAACGCATTGGCCATCGGGAGTGAGCAGAGCAGGCAGTTCTCCGCTTCGCTAAGCAGTGAATTCCACAAGACAATAAAGAAGAAGGTCAAAACAATGGAGTTGCTCAAGAAGGCAGTCACTGTCAAGGGGAAGGCCATATACCACGTCATGACGCTGTTCAGTCGGCTGTTAGTCGTGGGCAGCAGCGCAGCGTTGATATAGCCGATGTCTTCCAGTTTGAACTGAGTCCAGTCCCTCCGGCCTTGATCGATGAGTACGGCTGCTTGAGGAAGGGTGACAAAGCCGTGCTCGTCAAATCTCTCAGTGTCTCTGTTACAACTCCATATGCTTCAGACGTGGTGCTGGTTGATGCCGGTCAGCTTCTGTATCATGTCATTTGGCCAGTCTCCGAGACTACAGGAGACCTGGCTGCAAGCTTCGGCACTCGACTGGCCCAATACCCTCCTGTCTCCAAGAACATCATTCTGTTCGACATATATGACCAAGATGCTCCCAGCGCAAAGGACCATGGGAAGAGGAAGAGCCAAAACATTACATCTAACCCCAAACACCCATTTTCAATGCCGAGAAGTTATTCTTCACAATTCCAAGAACAAGGATCTGCTTAACAACATTCTTTGCAGCTATCCCCTTCCACACAACATCCAACTCGTCGACATGCTGTAACGTGTCGTTACCCATGATGAGACAGACGTCACTCTCTGCAGCTACATGCTGAAAGCGGTGGCAGTAGGCGCCCAGACCATCCGAATCCTCAATGATGATACCGGTGTCTTCGTTCTCTTGATGTATTGGACATCAAGGATGCGCTTTGTCGCCAAGATTCAAATGGAAAAGTGGAATGGCGATATCTTGGACATCAACGAAACTGTTCAGCGATTAGGCCCCAAAAAGTGCAGTCAACCTCTCGGTGTCCACGCACTATCAAACTGAGATACAGTGTCATACCCCTTTGGAAAAGGAAAAAAAGTCAGCGCTCAAGCTCCTAGAGATAGATATACCAGGTCTCGATCAAGTGCTCGGACAACCTGGCGCGATCCACGCTCAGCACCAGGAGACAGCATAGACATTCTTCTTACCTCTCTACGGACAGAAGGGATGTACAACAACGAAGATGCTACTGTGGAAGCTCGAAATATTGCCAACTTTGGTTGGAATATCGAAGGCTCCGCCATCACACCGACCGTCTCAACAGCGCCAGTTGCTCCCCAAACACTCCTTGATGTAGTTAGCTGTAGCTGCACTGCAGAGTGCAAGGCATGCAGTGCACACGCTGCAGCTGCAACAGCGCAGGCCTTTCATGCACGGACTACTGCAAATACGAGGGAGGAGACATCTGCTGTAGTCCTTTCATCAGCAAGCAGATGGATATCGAAGACAAGTGTCGATGATGAATAAATATATTCTTTATTTCCTTGTTATATACAGTGTATATACTTGCATATCGAAATGGCTGACAAATAAATACAAATTCACATATGTTTTATTTCCTTAATATTCTGAGTAATGATAAAGGTTGTACAAGTAAATTTGATGTTTGACCACTGATTTGACCTTGACATTGACGCCATATCCAAAATATAACTTCAGAAATGGACTCTCCATCCTGCAAAACCCTTAAAAAGAGCTATTACACGACCCTCTATGTCATCGAGATCAAAGGTTGAAAATTTGCCGAAATTTAACATTGCCGAGACCGCCATCTTGAATTTGAGAAATGCTCAAGGTTGCACAAGGTGCAACCAAGCTAATTTTGCTCTCCTAACTATATAAAATACATTTCCATAATAACAGTTTACAGTAGTTAACATTGCAAGGTCATCATTATGGCAAATTGACTATAACACATTAAACGTCTCGTGAAGAACAAACAGTGGCGCCACACAACGGAGTCCAAATAATCACAGCTACCATGGATGGCAACAGGCCCACCTTGGATCCGTACACATCCAGATAATTTTTCCCACTGACATCAGTTCAGTGGAAGCAATAAGTCATTGTAGGTTCATGTTTTATTTCTTTAATAAAAACTAACCATTACCAACCACAATGAAGGCCAGTATGTCAGCAGTTTACTTGAATAATCTTATTAAACCAGTTCACCATGCAGTTTCTGAATTAAAATAATTATCCTAATGATTACAATTAGTCTGGTTGAGAAAGGCCTTAACACCCTAATATTAAACTTGCCAAAGCGAAGTTGTATAGTTGGCGGTTTTTGGTAGGCCACAAGGAGCCAATGCAGAGCTGGAGGTTCACGAAACTCAAGGACGTGCACCTCAAAGGGGGTCCGGAGGATTGGGAACATGTGCCTTGACCTTCGGAATTAAACTCTTTCATAAGACCTTTTTGAATGTACTCCGTTACACCCCCCAGAAGAATTTGAAATGTGATGTTAGGCAACGCATCAGCGATATATTATGACCACTAATCTATTATAGACGGCCCTTCCGTCGGGTCTCTTCCGATACCCGATGTCATGACATTGTGTGGAACCGACGCGGCAGAAAAGCTGAGAATCTGTTTAAAATCACGGAGAAACGTCAGCAACACAGCAGACGTACAGTCTTACGGTGAAACAATCCGTGACATCACGACAGCAGAGGTGAGGTTTTGGAGCAAGTGACAGTGGGTGCAATTGAAGGTTTTTGTAACCTCCCCAGACTTTAGACACCCTGCCCTCTTTGGATCCTTTGTAGCTGACCGTCCTTCAGCTCCTGATGGGTCACTTCTGCAGACCTCGTGGCATGGAAAAGTGCAGTGAACTTTTCAACAAGGCACGGGCCAATTGTTTTACAAACATATGCGAACATAGCATTTGTTTTGGGGAATTTGCCAATAGAGATTAGACTGATTGCTATAGGTAGTAAATGCAGTAATGGATTCTGCAAACGACGTGTTTATGTACGTCCAACTGTGGCATATAACTGTATTTCTTATTTCCTACAGACGATTGAGCACATAAAAAAATGTAAAACGCGCACGCACGCACGCACGCACGCACGCACGCACGACCGCACGCACGCACGCACGGCCGCACGCACGACCGCATCACGCACGACCGCACGCACGCACGCACGACCGCACGCACGACGCACGCACGACCGCACACCGCACGACCGCACGCACGCACGCACGCACGCACACACGATATAGGTATATAGTTTGCCAGGATGCCGGATGGCCCCCCTCCAAAGCAAAATCCTGGCTACGCCCCTGATATGTTGATTTGCGGCAAAGCGCAGCCGACATTTTGAATTTGAGTTAAAACGCATTTCAACTTTTTTTATAGTTAAAACGCTTTTCAACCAAGGCAAGGCAACATATATGAAATGGCTTAACTACATAATAACTGCATTGTTTTATTTCTATTGACCTGGTAATGCATGTACACGTGACATTCCAAATTATACACGTACGTCACTTGTGCGTACGAGCTAATGACAAAAGATATCCGTAAGTCGCAAGATTGCAAACATGACCTAATTACCTTTTCTGCTGGTCGCATAATGTTCAGCGTTTGCTTGTCGTGTTAGATGAACTTTGTGAATAATAATTTTACTTAACTTTCGATTATACATGCAACCGTAGAATATTTTAATTTTGTATATTGTGATGTATTGTTCGATAGATTACGCTTTTGCCAAATTACTCAGGCGGAATAATAAACATGTGGCTCGCTGGGAGAGTCTATAATGTTTACGCCATTTTTTTATTTAAATATTATCTAGAAATAAGTGTTTTGTAAAGTGGGTTTGTAGGTGAATGCATGCATGTATTTATATGTGCGTGCGCGCGCGTTTATGCGGGAGTCTGTGCGCGCGTTTGGGTGCATAGATGTGCGTGAAAAATAACAAACTATAGAACCCTTCTAACTCAGGTCTTAGGCTTAGCTAGGTGGTTTCCTCAAAACAGCCCAAACTTGGATTAACGCAGGAGTTTGTAATGCGTCTTGTGCGCCTCCGTTGGGTATATGTTTGTTTGTTGTTTGTTTTACAAGCAATTTAGGTGAGTCGGTGTCGTGAAAGGGATCGAGGTTCATGATTGCTGTTTGAAAAAAACTATGTTTTCTGTTTCAGCAATATGTGATGGGATCTTATTCCATATGCGGATTACTCGGGGTGGAAAGAGATCATCGCAGTGTAGATGCAGCTATGAATCAGCCTAATGAGCCCGCTAGCAACTATACATTTTAAAATCATTATTACGAGTTATTATGGAAACATGCTCTGACATAATCAGAACAAGATAACTACATTATATCTATGACTATGACATATCATCTAGGCACACATTGGTCCGGATCCCGGTCGAGAGAGTAATCTGACAGGGGAGTAAAAATCTCCAATTACACCCTTTGAAGTTCGCGAAAAAATTTCAAAGGCGGCCAAACATTATTGTGTATATTCAGTGGTTTACTCATTAAATTTTGTTCGCCGCCGCGCTGCACCTTATATTATGTGCTGTGCTGTGCTGTGCTGTGCTGTGCTGTGCTGTGCTGTGCTGTGCTGTGCTGTGCTGTGCTGTGCTGTGCTGTGCTGTGCTGTGCTGTGCTGTGCTGTGCTGTGCTGTGCTGTGCTGTGCTGTGCCGAAGCACTTTCCAGAGGAATGGGTGACACGTATCGGGGCACATTAAAAATCATGGAGCGCACCATGGTGATCCCAACTACTAAAGATTTGTGTGGGCCTCCGCCCCAGTCCCCCTGGACCCGCGTAAGGGCGTCGGAACCGGGGAGGGCCCGGCCATATAGTGAAGGGATGTTTTATAACTGGAGTGGGTGGATCTTGTGTAGCCTCCGGTGTTGTGGCAAGGGGTAATTGGAGATTTCTGGTGCGTCTAAATGTATGTTCAGTAGGAGCTTTTGTGAGCTCAGGAGAATGCAGCAGAAGGGTTTTAGCGAGCATCAGCCCCAAACGTCAACGAATATTCACAACTACGTCTCGACGCTATTATAATTGGATAAATGAAAATGTTATGGAAGTCAGTAAAAATGTATTACTGCACATACGATGGTATACCAAGGGTATTATTCCGATTATGTTCTGGGCTTTTATACATTGATAATTTGTACATACGTTGACAATAACGTGGATAATACAACCATATCTCCTGATGATGGTTATTCAGGCATCTGCAGAAGTTTCAGTTTTGATGTCCGATGGAATACAAACCGCTCCCTTGAGGTCACCTGATCGCCGTACATCGCCATATTCCTACGCCATCTTTTCAGATTGAGGATCCTCCCCTTGAAATTTCCTGGATAGTGTGCATTTTTAATCAAACTACGTGGCCAGCGTGGCCTGTTGCTGATTCTGCGGCACTTTGTATTTAGCCACAACCTTCAGAATGTCGGGTCAAAGTATAACTGATCGGGTAATGGCTGCAAAGCACAGCTTGGCCGGTCAAGGTTTGGCCAAGTCCGTGCATAAAGCTACCACGGAGGAGATTATGGGACCGAAGAAGAAGCACTTGGATTGTGAGTTTTCTCGTTTGTGTTTTGACTGTTCATGACCAGATAATCATACTGTGACATGCATTCATGATTATGCGTTTCATATGTCACAATTTCGGTAGTGCGAATTTGTCATTACTTCCTGTCGCAAACCCGGTGTCATGACTGTCCAAAATGACATTACCATATTCTATCTAATATAAACCCCTGTTTGGGGGGGCACGCACAGTGGACCTGTCAATATTCCTCTCAGTGGCATCAGTATCGATAGTTTTACTGCAATTTTTTCTCTGATTGTCTGGAGGAAATGCAACATTACATGTTTCAGTGACATTTTGACAATATGATGACGGGTCAGCAAAGCAAGAAGTGAAATATCACCTAATTAAGAATATAACCTCATGGTGGCTGTTGGACATGTGGGCCCCAATCATGGGATTGATGGTAGCCTTTAACTCAGAGGAAGAGCTCCTTAGTTTGCCTATAATTTTATTGCAAATGCAACACTGAAATGCAACTATGCTGCAGTATAAGAATAACTGGAATTTGCTTTTTTGGTATTGCATACAGTGTATGTCATTTTGACATTCTATGTACTCCTGTTTCTTAGAATTGGTAATTAGCTGTCAACAGTCAAGAAATGTTTGCTTGCTATTAACATACTCAAATTAAATTTGGGACCGCAGGACTTTATGCAGGATAACATTTAAGTCAGTCACAATGTTTTTGGGTAGACACGTGCATGTTAACTAACACACATACAGATGTGTGATTTTTACCTAAAATAAACCACAAACACATGTGACATCCATTTTCAAAGCATGGCTTTAGAATAATATCTGTGATTTTGGAAAACGTTGTTTTTTTTTTTTTTACTTTGTAATCTATAAAAAATTATTTAAAATTACAAACTTCATTTTTTAACCTGAAAACAAAGTAAATCAAACAAGTGTGATTATTTATGTTTTCCCTGTTCCTGTACCATTCTATTGTGGACACAATTTATGAGTAAATGCGTTTAAACATGTAAATAAATCTTGGGATATAAACATTTACGATTTCATGAAAATTAGGTGTTTTGTCACATGGAATAACCTGTAACATAAGTTCCTTACATAACACAAACAACATATACAGTTTGAAAGTTGTACCACACTCCAAGTTTCCAACACAACTTAATAGTAATGATTAGCATTAAACACTTGTGAAGATTGACCTACAACAATATTGATTTGTCTGTGAAAGATAATCAGATGAGGAACCTTGATTAGAAAGTCATGTACCTTGTCAGAGTGACTAACACCATCTGTACGCACAGTGTAGTGAAATACCAGTCCATGTACAGAGTCAGTGGCGTTTGTTTGGTCTGGTTAAGTGTTTGGAATGCACACTTTTTGCACCAGAGGTGTGATGCGTTGCTACTACTCAGCCTACTAGTGACCGTTGATCGATGCACTCCGTATTTGTCATTGTTTTTACAACAGGCAATATTGTCAGTAACACTGCAATATTGGATTCTGTGTGTGACACGGCAGTGCAAGCTTTTCTTACTCAATCTGTGGGGATACATACATGTTTCATTCATAATTTGCAAACAAATGCTAGATTTGGTAAAGAAATATTGTGGTATCGTTACCATAGCTTTATGTAGAGACCCTTCCACCCGTCCATTGGACGGGTAAAACGAATATGGACTGGTAGATATGTGGTGGAAGGGTAAAAAATGAAGGAGCAAAAAAGGTCTTCCAAAACCATAGATAATGTTAGTTATGCCTTGAAAGTGAGTGAAAATTGTGTCACATGTGTGTTTGTAGTCCATTTCAGGTCAACATTTCAAAGTTAACATCCATGTGTCCACCAAAACATGTGTGACGTGACTGGCAATAATTTTATCCTGCATAAAGCCCTGATCGTTACGTATCAAATCAACCAATATTCAGGACATCAAATACACGTGTAGTGTCTGAAATTTGCTGATTATGAAGACATAATTAGCACAGATTTTTTTGGAAACATTTAAGTATGGTTTTACTCTGCTATGTGATTTATGCAATTTTGTTGCAGAACCCGCTCAAATTACTCTTGTAATAAAGTTATGTTAAATGCCATCCTATGCATCTTGCGAATGTAAGATGTTTTACTAGTTACAGTGACAAAGCAAAGTAGGCAATGAAACAGTTTTTCTTGCAGCTGGGTTTATTGGAGCGTTGTAGGCGGGTCAGCTGTCTGTGTAAACATGTTAGAATGTATGGCAATATACATAAAGGCAATTTATTTAACTGAAAATGGCATAATAATATCCAAAGCTCTGAGAAAATAATCATTAAAACAGACATAAATGGTTAGCCAAAGTAAAGGTGTTTGTGTTGTTACTGAATAATATAAACTACGTAGGGTAATTTTTTTAATTAATATGTGTTGGTGATGTAAAGCTTTCTATGAAAATGGAGCTCTCTGTGTGCTTAAAATTATGTGTTATCAATTATTATTCTATTCTGCTGGCATTATTATTCTTGATTGTAGAACATTGTGGGTTTTTATTAAAGTTATTGTAGATTCACTGTAGATAGTCCGAACAGAAATACCATGTTGCCATCATGTACTATGAGGTTTATACATGTAATAGACACTTGGGTGACACACACCATGCTAACTATTAAGGCAGTTATTATGTATGCAAAATTAATATTTTTAATTAAATAATGAAATTCCATCAGTTTCCACAACTTATATAACTAAACACAGTTTCTGTGATATCAAGTAATTAACCAGAATACCAGTAGGCACTGAGCAGGATGGCATTGCTGATCTCTTTCAGTGATGGTAGATAGAGGTGGAAGAAATGCCACATGGGCTGTCTTGCCTGTCCTTGAAGTTGATTGCTCTTAGCGGGTGTGAATGTGAGCAATCTCTCAATGGACCTCTACTTTACTTGGCACCTTGTAGAATAAATCATTGATAAGTCAACAAATCTCATTGTTTCAGTGGAGTAAGGCTCAAGTGGTGACAGTTACTTTATTCTTACTGACACCAGTCATTAAGCAAATAGTCATCAGTGTTAAGTTCCTTAATTAGCATTAACTTATGATCAGTTAGAAGTTTCCAGTTTCAGACTTCTCTTGTCCAAGGAACCAAATCTTCTCTCCAAAGAAACAAACCTATCATTTGCTTCATTGTGTGGTTCTCATTTGGTTGTCATTTTGTTGATCTTGTGGTTTGCTGGTTCCGTTTTGCATTCTTGCTCATGCTTTTAATGAAACTATTATACCGAAAGCTTGTCGCACTCGGTTAAGTGCAGATTTTATGGACCACTTACAAAAAAGGGACATTGTTTCTACTGTTTGTGACATGTGTCAAGTGCATTGATGTCATTTGTTACAAAATAAAAACACTAACAGTAATATTATATGATTATAGACATGAATACAGTCAACAACTGTTGTATAACATGTGCGCATTAGTCGGTCGGCATGTGTTGCTCCTGTTTTTTGCTATGATACAGAAATGTTTGTGTTTACTCGGATGAGTGTCACATTCGCTCAGACACAGCAGTATGACCATGTGATTGTGTGTGTAACATAAGAAAGGAAAATAAGGACTTTTTAATGTTCTGGTAGTACTAGTGGAAACATTAATCCACATGTAGTAATCCTACTGATTATATTTCTCTGTAGGGTAATTCCAGCATCATGCGGGACATTCAGAGTATATATTTTTAATTTAAAAAACACAACCATTAAGGGTAGGATGAAATTTGATTCATATTCACATCTTCTAGCCTTTTTCTGCTATTCGATTTGAAATTTGAAAATTTGCAGATATATAAACAAACATTGCAGGAATATTTTACTTTGTGTCCTTAGCCACAAAATCGGTCTCGGGAGGTGATCTTTTACTTTCTAACCTAACTATGAAAACGACAACATAAAACCGCCAAACTACTCCTCACATATCTTATATACATACACATTACACACACACTAGGTTACAAAATAAAATCACTAACATTACAAAAACAAATAAAATTCACAAAATAAACTTGCATGAAACTCGCCGACAATGCGGTGTCATCTGTGGTAGCTAAGTATAGCTCTATGATTAACATTGATAATGTGTTGCGGGGGGTCGTGTTAGCAGTGTCGGGTTAGAGTTTAAGATTAAGGTTTATGGTAAGTTTAGAATTAGCTAAAGTTAGTTTAATGTTAATTAGGATTTGAGTTACTTTAGGATTAGCATAAAACCAGAATTTGTGGAGGTAATTTATGTAGCGACACCGCAGTAAATTACGGGTCATCATGATTATCAATTTGACGGTACTCATTGCCGCAAATCATGTCAAGTTTTGCACGAGTTTGTTTTGTTAATTTTATTCTTTACAGGAATTTAAATGATTTCATTTTGTAATCTTGTATATGTACATAAGATATGTGAGAAGTAGTTTGGTGGCAGTAGGAAGTTGTTTTCATGGTTATGTCAGAAAGTAAATGACAAGATCGACGCATATGGCCATGATGCCAACGACTCCAGCTCGGACTTGTGCCCATGGCCATGGGATGACGTGCAGATCCCGGCCAGACATCTCAGGAGTGTTCAATATTTTAATCAGATTTGAAGCCACTGAATATTCGATTCAATATTTGAAATTTGATTCATGTTTGAAATGTCAAGGATATTCGATTCGATTCAAGAGAAATTCCAGCTTTGTGCCGTCCCATCCATAACAACCACGCTAACACAAACTGCTATGGATAGCTTTATGCAGAGACGTGTCCACCCATCACTTGGACCAGTAAAACCTGTTTGGGACGGGTAGAAATATGGGTGGATGGGTAAAAAAATGAAGGAGAAAAGTCTTCAAAAACCATAGATATTGTCAGTTATGCCTTAGAAATGATTGTAATTGGTGTCACATGTATTTGTAATTCATTTCTGGTCAACAAACAAATTTACAGTTTGTAAACTGGCTTAACACTAACAGTTGACATCTATGTGTCCACCAAATATATGTGTGACTGGAAAAAATTATTTCCTGCATAAAGCCCTGCTACTATGCGAGTAACAGAGATTCCCCCCGTCTGGTAACTGATCTCAAGTTTAATAGGTTGAACATTCAGAACATTTAAATTACTTGCAATTTAGTAGTAACACCTTGCCATGGAATCACATTATGTACAGTGTTTGCAGCAGAAATCTGTGGTGGCATTTATCAGTTATAGGGCAATCCGTCAGCAACTTTGGTAGGGGGGAGGGGGGATAAATTCCACGATAATTGTGATGTAATCCTTCTAAGCATCATGTGAGAGGGCGATTAGTAAGGCGACTGTGTGGCATAATTGAGATTAGATTAGACACATGGGTTGAGTGGGGACTATGTTGTCGCCTGTCTGGGTAGACAGCTCATATTGACGTCTGTCCTGATTCTCAGTTATTGAGCACGACTGGGTGGACAGCTACTGCTGGGGGAGCTATTGATCTCCCAGAACAGAGGTTTTATTTCACCAAGGCAGTGAGACAGTGCTGATATAATGTCTACGCAATCGCGAGCACGTTGTTTAGTTGTGTAGTCTCCAGCAGTGGTGTAGGTCGTACTAGTGCAGGATTTCTCCTATGGCTTGTGATTCTTTCTGTCTGTATTTCCTGCTGATAAGCCCACATGTATACTTCGCAGGGAGCACTGTACTGTAGCTTTTATTGGTAATTTTTATGTGTATTTTATTTTATTTGCAAATACAGATCAAATACAGATGAAATACAAATACATGCCCTTTTGTGATTTTCAATTCAAATATATATAAGTACACTACATTTCTGTATTCAGATACAAATACGTATTTGAACCCGATCCTGCCTGTACAATTTTTAGCTTGCTTGTGTTTGTGGCAACGTATGGATGCCATGTCACATTGTCTATTGCACCACCCAGCGTTTGTTTATTGTTCAAATTATTTACATTAACTAATTGATTGATTCCGTTGATCTGTTGTCATAATTTTTAATTATAACCTAATTGGAAAGCCTGTAATTAGTGAATGCAGTGCAAGTGATATTTCAACAGCTGATATTCACCAATCTTGTAGAGTCCAAACCATATCATACTTCATTTTAAAATTAAATATCTCAGTATATTCCACCATGTAAAGTGTGTACATGTAAAGGAGATATTTGTAGCAGTCATTTGGTGTTTTATTTATGGTTATTTTTGCCGAGTAAATTGCACTACTTATAATGTTTGCATATTTAAAAATGTAGCTGGCAGATAGGGTGGTAAGTATATTGGCTTAGTGAAATGTATTGATGATTATGGGAAAATATGTAATTGTAATTTGAATAGGTTAATTTTATGATGTAAGAAATCAATTTCTGGATGTTTAGTGCCTGTAAATGTGTTTACCTATGATGAAGGAAAATGTTTTTGTAATGCATAAGTTTGTATTGATATCTTCCTGTATGTAAAATGCAGTTTCCAACCTAAACTAACTCACCACGTTGTACCAGAATTTATGACGGTCATATATATTTTTTTTATAAATTTGATATGGAATACCCTAAATGTATATAATTGTGATTATGTCCAGTGGGACAGTTTGCTATAAGGGGTCAATGAACTGCGGAGTAGGTCAGTCAACAATAACCATTCTAAAGAGCTTGCATGTGAATGCCATGACATTTAAATAAATGCTTCTATTTTTTGCACCAATCAGTTTTGGGCATATGTTTTGTAGAAATAAAACTGTGGTGAGAAATGTTGCCTGCTACATGATGTGTAAAGTAATAAGCATTCGCATCACAGTAAATTAAGTAACAACATTTTTGAAGACACATCCTAAATTCACAGTCACTGTTGACTGACAGAAATCTGATCTTCATGACCTGAGAAGAATCCCACGGGCTGGTCAAAGTATCGTTCTCTCCTTGATTGTGTTCTTGCATATTTATGAGGCTACCAGGAAAGTGGTGTTGTTTTCAAAAGCTAAGAGTAAGACTGTTGAGTATGAGGTTGCTAAATGACATACTGTATTCTGGTGATTACCGACTGTTAATTACTGTGTGGGCAGATACAGACACATGCAGCGTTTATGGTCTTGATGTAATGTAGCTGTTATCCCAAAGGTATTCTGCTTTATAGAATAGTGCTGGTGATTTCATAATCATCCATCAATTGTGTAAAACATTAGTTACAATACAGAGATATGTTTAATTATTCACACCCATTTTATAAAAACAAAATTACCTTAATTAATGATATTGTTATTGGGTTTTATTTACATGTTGTTATTGTTTTATTAAAATGATCTTAATACGTAACTTGTCTTTCTGTCTGACAGCATTTAATTATGTTACAATGGCATTTTCTGTGTGTGTTTATGTTTTATGCATTAAATTGCATTTCATTTTCTTGTGAAGCAGTTTTCCATAAAACTAGAGACAGGTGTTTGTGATCATTCAAACATTGCCCGACTCCAATTTAGATGAAATATTTTACACAGTTGTTGGCTCACATGAGACTATAAAAACTGCAACTTATGATAAAAATAGAGGAGAATTATTATTGAAGATACAGGTTAGTGAACTTTGACCCAGTTTACATACTGACCATTACAAATTTACAGTAATGTTCATAAATCTGTTTCTAATAATGCTAGAAAGAAAGTAAGGCATCTTTGGAAAGCAGGTAAAATAAAACTACACCGATCGTTTTAATAAAACAAGAAAATTTTCATTTGTCCTGTTATCTATTATAAAATCATGTACTTGTCTTAGTGTTTTTATATTGTAATTTGCTGAAGCTTGCATTGATGACATGCAGGGCTTTATGCAGGATAAACATTATTGCCAGTCACATATGTTTTGGTGGACACATGGATGTTAACTTTTAAGCCAGTTTACAAACTTTAAAATGTGTCTGATGACCTGAAATGGACTACAAACACACATGTGACAACATATTCACTCACTTTCAAGGAATAACTAACAATATCTATGATTTTGGAAGCCTTTTTTTGCTCCTTCATATTTTTACCCGTCCACCATATTTCTACCCGTCCATATTCGTTTTTACCCGTCCAAATGACGGGTGGACGGGTCTCTACATAAAGCTATGATGACGTGTGTTAAGTTTGCTTTAATAATGTCGCCTGTGTTTTTGTTGTAGATTTAATACAATGCACGAACGAGCCGAATGTATCCATACCGCAGCTTGCCAACCTGCTGATTGAGAGGACCCAACATGTCAGCTGGGTAGTTGTGTTCAAATCTCTAATCAGCTTACATCACTTGATGAACTATGGAAACGAGGTATGTTGTCGTTGTTGTTGTGCAGCTGTTTCCTTCAATCAGTTCCAGGAAGCTGCAGTCATGGTGGCATTTGTTGCCTCAGACGCAGTGTGACACAGTGTTGACACATTCTTTGGTAGCTGTGTCAACAGCTTGTTTACAGATCACTGCCTGACACATATACACACACACACACACACACACACACGCAGATGTGTGATGAAACATGAAACATGAGGAGGTGGACGGGTGGCTTAGTATGCAGGTCACAACCATGTTGTATGCAGGTCACAACTGTAGTATGTAAAGTCACAACTATGTACTATCATGGTCACAACCATGTTGTATGCAGATTTCACGAACTTATATACTGTACCCATTTATGTTAAAAACATGAAGCTGATGACATCGATATTTGACTCAAGTTGACTAACAGATCACATCACAATACGAAAGATACATTGGTGTAGGGGGCATTTTGATGAACTCAATTCAACAAGTTTTCAGAATTTTTAGTTAAACACAAATGTTTTGGTTTTATATACAAAAGTGTAAAGTGGCTTAATACATGCTGTCTTAACAAACTGTAGCGTATCTAGTAATGTGACCAATTAAATAAAGAGAAAAGAAACAAGTCAAACTGCACACATATTGTGCCATGGTCAACAACGAGGCCAGATTTACTCGGAAGTTATAATGACACTGTATTCCATTTACTGTTATCAAAACTAGGGAAGCTTCAGACATCGATATTTGACTCAAGATTGACATAACCCAAACCCACATCATCCAAACCAAAAAACCAAAATGCACCATTGGTGTAGGGGTCATTTTTATGAACTCAATTCAACAAGTTTTCAGATTTTTTAGTTAAACACAAATGTTTTGGTTGTTATATATGAGAAAGAGTGAAAGTGGCTGTGGCAACTCAGTCAATAATTGTATTAAAACATTATCTGTAGTTTAGTTGAGAACATGTTTTTCTTCTTTATAGGCTCTAAGTGCCACCTTCCCATGGGAACTACACTTGTATGATAGTGCCATAAGTACAATCAAGTGTCCCATGGCCTTTGAAATGGTCTGAGGAAATAAATGCTGCCCTTATGACAGTAAAGGACCCTGGAGCCTTGTTGCTTCAGGGCCTATGAAGTGCTGTGAACAGGAGTTGCTGTCTGATATCAGGACTATGCATCTCCAATAGGCCAACGCATCTGTCTTGGGGATTGCTGGGACACTCTGAGTTGGAATCCGTTAATTTTGTGCACTGACAATGATTTTATTTATGATCATGCTGATTGGCCATAGCAAAAGGCACCACCATCAAACATAGTCTTGTTAAACAATTTTAATCGAAACTTGAAAGGCAGGTGTGTGCTAACCACACAGCATTGTGGTAACATGTTAACTGTAGTGGCAATAGGGCATAAACAGTTGGTGCATTGTATGTAATATAGCTAATCCAAACATCTCCCTTTTCACGCTGCAAAATAACTATTACCCCTGCCTCTGATGTGGAATTCCTCTTAAACGTTTGACACCCATAGAAAGCTATAGGTTAATTTAATCGTCCTCTTACTGGTAACACAGTAGATTGCTGTTTTTCACCATACAAATCTGACTTGCCCCAATGCAGTAAATTAATTGATGGTCCCTTCCCTGCGTTATAATTTTGTGTGGTAAGAAATTGATTGGTCTTCTTATTGATCTGTGCCTCACATGTTACAGAATTGTTATGTTAAGCCTGGCTTGTCTCATTTATCTACACACTGTGTTCCCCAGGGGACGGCTAGTATTAACGACGTGTACAGTTTGGAGCAACTCCCTCCTATGTATCATCCGTGCAATATAACATCTGTGAAATATGTGTGATATCTATTGTGTTTGTTACTGTAAAGACTATGTATTCTGACACTACGTTTTAGGACACTTTAACATTGTACACAAATATAATTATTTATTTTCTGTTTCTGAATTTTTTTATTTTTACTTGTTTAATTCATGGAGTCGGTAATGAGTTTATTTTTAGACACCACACTTTTTGTGCTCTGTGTTTTTGGACAGTTGAAAATTTAATAATTTTTATGTATCCAAATACCTATATTATTGATATCTTCATGACCATAATTGGCAGGCCATTAAACAAAAAATACCATAACCATAATACCATAATGAAAGACCAGTCATCAAAATGTTAGATGTATTGTTTGACAACTCTCACATTTAAAGTTGGTGCTCAAATAAACAACTTAATTGAGTAGACACATTGTAACGGATCTGGATGTTTGGTTCTTTAAAGAAAATGGAAAAGAATATACAAAAAGTGATTAATTTAGTGGTTAATAGAGGATCATGAGATTGTTCCCATGCAATATCATGAAAACAAAACACTGAAAATGATGGATTAACATGGTTGGGTAAATGGACCAGTTATTGGACAGGTAGTAGGATTTAGTGACATCACGAAAACAGTATTATTTGCCAGGTGACAATACCAGCGTGTAGAATTAAATAAGTGACTTTGATGCTGAGCTTAACACTGGTTGGATCCACTCATACTTACCATGTTTGAGTAGAATTTTTTAAACAAAGTGTCCGATTGATCATTGATGGTATCCAATAACACACATATTTACCCTATGGATTTCACTAAAATATGTTATGAATCTAGTTTATACTATATCAGTACTATATGAGAACATAAATAAATGAATTTACAATTAACACTACAGTTTATGTGAGGCATTTTCAGTTCAAAGTTTAACTGCCTTGTTGATTCTTGCCTTCCAGCGATTCTCGCAGTACCTTGCGTCAAACAACTGCACTTTAAATCTGGGGAGCTTTCTAGACAAAACAGGCGTGCAAGGTGAGTGTCCTTACTGTCAGTGCAATGATACATGTGTTTTTGGTGCATTGCCATCACAAGTAATCATGCAGTGAGCTTACTCCACCGTTGTAGGGCAGATTGATTGCGTGTTATTGCTGTAGTGTTAACCGAGGCTCCCTCGGTCGTCCATTCCTGCAGTTTGTTGACCAGGAGACGTTGCACAAATTGGCAAGGTCATCAGTAACTATTGATCACGAGTAGCGTAATGGAAGCATGTGAAAAATGTGGGATGCATCCACAAACGGTGCGGATCTGGCGTCCTCGTTAACACTCCATCCTGTGGCTAATGAGATGGCAGATCAGGAGAGGTAGATCCTGTTGACTTTGACCGGTCTGATTCTGTGGCTATTGTTCACACTGGGTCATCTCCGGGAGGTCATGTGACACTTCAGTCCACGGACTCGCACTCGCAGCTGGCAGCATCTAGACCACTGCTCAGTGTTCAAAGTCAACCCAGTCGCAGCCACTTAGCAGTCGGCAGTACTCTATTATTTATTTCTCAGCTTTCTCAGGTTTTGCCTGTCTCCTGTGATGTTGTGTTGATCCGAGTGTGATGTCAGTGACCTCAGTGTTGTGTTGTGTTGTGTTGTGTTGTGTTGTGTTGTGTTGTGTTGTGTTGTGTTGTGTTGTGTTGTGTTGTGTTGTGTTGTGTTGTGTTGTGTTGTGTTGTGTTGTGTTGTGTTGTGTAGCACCATTTGACCAGCATCACGACATCATTGTGCCCTCTCTCTCACTCCACACAGCAGAAGCATTCTTCTTTGAAGCAACTATCTACCAATCTCGGAGATATCACATTGACTATGTTGCAGATTTTCCCACTCGCACGATAATATTTTGCTGCTTTTTACTGTGTATTTGTGGGTTTCATTGCGGTCACAGAAGAGACAAAGAAACAGTGTCATTGATGTTTTTGTTTTTTATAATGTCAGGTTTTAATTACAATTTAGCTCTTTATAATATGCTATTTGTAGAACTAGATGGAATAAAAATGCTGGAATTAAATTGTCATTATGTGATATTAATTGTATTTCGGCCGTCAGTCTTAATGTCAGCATATTATAGAATATCAGTGTATTATATTCACTAATTATACCCACAGTATGTGTTTTTGGTATATATGTAGAACGTAAATGTACATTGATAAGTATATCGAACAATTAGTGTGATCTACTTAATAAATGTTGTTCATTCATGCAGGTTATGACATGTCAACATACATCAGACGCTATGCAAAATACCTGAATGAGAAGGCATACTCCTACAGGCATATGGCGTTTGATTTCTGCAAAGTCAAGAGGGGGTAAGTGGCATCCACCCTAAGGAAGATACTTGTTACAGTTTTGTTTTAAACTAGAGCATGTGTGAAACAGAAGCTGCCCCTGGAGTTTACGTCTTTCCGCTACGTGGTCCATGTGTGTGTATGTAAACGTGTGTGAGCATGTATACATGTATACATCATCTCTGTGATGCTACCACTTTGTGCTCACACATTTGTAAAATGTGACCAATAGGACACACATAGTAAAAAAAATTCATATTCAATTTTCAGGGAGTAACATTTCTTTTTGACCCAGGTTAATTTTTATTTCCATTTTATCTTTGAAGCTGGTGTTTTTTTAATGAGAAATGCGGTTCTACTTAGCAGATTGACATTAGTCATAGTGTACTCCAACCCACTCCATACATTCAGTCATTCACACGAGAACGTAGAATGCCCGTCGTTTCATCCCAGGGAATGTAATCATGCAGGCATTGTGGTGGCCAGTGAAATATTCATCACTGCCCCAGATGGTTATGGTCTCGAGGCCCCAATAACCTTCCTCAGGACAAACTCTGCGGCAGTATTGACCAGCCAGCAAGCCCACGTGAATTACGCTGCACTCTGGTCAATACTCGTTGACCACCTGTACGCATAAACGGCGCAGAATGTACCAGCGACCTTTCACTAGTGAAACACACTTTACGACAACGGTGCAGGATTCTCTCTCACTGTTTGACCCTTAAGCTGGTAGATTTGAGTCCATTCAGACCCTGGAGCGTGATTCATTTTTAGATTTTGAACTCGTGTGCTATAAATACTGATGCCCTTGGTGGATCGACACTGAAGAATGATCTAGCGGACGTGTAGAGTATTGATTGTAGCCGACGCAGGTCTCTGTTGATGCCCTGTCTCAGTTCACTCTGGCTGGCCCTGTGAACCAGCAGTGATGTTATTACCCCTTGTCCACCTGCCGAACGTGAACATGAACTAGATCTGACAGACCTTGTCAACCCTGGTGAAATGCTGTACTTGGGTTTTATGTCCTACATTTGGGACTAAGTTGAGGCTGCGGTCTACTAATCGACCTCATCTAGCAAGTAGTGTCTGATTTGTTGCTTGAATTGTTAACAATCTGGTAGCATGGCATTTTGTGTCTTTAAATAGACCATGTATACAGCTGTTATATCAACGACACTTTGTGTAATAGGGAATAATATTCCATGTGTTGCCGCATAGTTGTGTTACATGAATGGTTATATTTCACAGTAGTAACTGGTGAGTGAACCTCAGTGCATTCTGGGATATTCTGTGTGGCTTCGTTCAGACAGGAAGTATGTCATCCTAGTGTGTTAGCATCGTTTCAGCAAGTCACACAATTCTTGTTGCTCATTCCAACAAATAAAAAACTCAAGAGTATTAATTTTATAATCAAACTTATAAAGTTATATTGTATAAATGCTACATAAATTAAAATAGTAAATGTTATTTATTTATACATTGACTATTCAATGAAATATGTTCATAGATAACTGGCACTGATAGTTAACAGGACTACTGCAGTATAGTTTGAAGTAGTAGTTTTACTAATTACAATAATTTATTAATTCTGTTAATTGAGGATTTATATCAATTATTGGAACTTTGTTAAATAGAAAACATAATTAAGAACATTTAAAATTAGCTAACATATGGACTAGACAGATATGGGAATTGATTTATAGCTGATAAAAAACACGATACATGCTTGCATCTGTGAACATTATAATTACTGCTCCAGGCATTACTCGGAAAATATCATGATGTTTGATCTATTTTTAAACTTAGGACACAATCTAGTTTTCAGGTATTGAACATTTTGCATTCATCGATATTCTTAAAGAGGAAAGGTCAAATTTTATTAAACTTAGTAACTAGTGTTAATTGAATGGATATAATATGATCTTGATTCTTAATGTTTACATCACATGGCTACATGTTTGCCTCTCAAGAAACTTATGTTGAGTGGTCAGTATATTCCAACTGAGGGGGAATCATTTTCTACATACAAACTACGTTACTAAATGTAATTGTTATGTCACGTTTAGAATAATGCCAGTGCTGTTTGTTTACCAGTAACTTTAGTTATCTATGCAGTGGTGCCTGCTACACAGACAATGGTGATTGTATGCCCAGTGGAGTCTGGATGGAGAGGTGGCTGGAGATGGGTCTACCACACTCTGTGTTCTCAGACTACAGATAAGGCAGCCTGGCGCATACTCTGCATCGGTGCATCAGTGTCACTGACCACATGCTGTGTGGTAAATCTCTGCACTCTTGTTGGTTTTTCTCTGGCTGGCCCACATTTCTAGGTTGATGTCACACTGCTGCGTGACGTACATAAATGTATGCGCAATCTGGGATTGTTTCCAACAGTCGATATTTGTGCATGGAGAATTATTTCAAGCCTTTCTGTGGGAAACAACAATAATTGAGGAAGATGTTATAACAAATTATTGCAGTTAATATCAGTTATGTAACTAGATTTTGCAGTAAAATTACAAGACTGTTTTTTAACAGTCTTGACTGGCACAGTTCATAAATTCATAATAATCCAAACAGAAATGAATTTAACATAAACCTGGTTACTTTACATCGTT
Organism: Ridgeia piscesae; assembly: GCA_025642075.2. Taxonomy (NCBI): domain Eukaryota; kingdom Metazoa; phylum Annelida; class Polychaeta; order Sabellida; family Siboglinidae; genus Ridgeia; species Ridgeia piscesae. The sequence goes on from JAODUO010000029.1 coordinate 667,381, forward strand.
TTATAAACAAGCTTTTTCATCACTCTAGAATACTCTGCTATTTTCTTTTATATGAAATTTCTCTTTTGGCTGGGGGATGTTCTCATGTGAGTCCACTGTCCTCCTGGCTGCCTGTTGTCATTAGCACACAATCAACTTCCTTCCTACTGTCCAACGCAAGTGCCACAATCTTGACTGCTCTGTGGAGAAGTCACTATTAACCAGTCATGTGTATTTGATGATGCAGATAAGGTCAATGGCAGTGAAGACTCTCTGACACTCGGCTGTCATTATCTGCCTCGTTTGATACTAAATCAAGTCCAAGCAGTTTGTTCCAAGACTCCATCTGGTCAGGACTGGAGAGTGTCTGTCTTGACTCCATCTGGTCAGGACTGGAGAGTGTATGTGTTGACTCCATCTGGTCAGGATTGAGAGTGTCTGTGTTGACTCCATCTGGTCAGGACTGGAGAGTGTCTGTCTTGACTCCATCTGGTCAGGACCGGAGAGTGTATGTGTTGACTCCATCTGGTCAGGATTGAGAGTGTCTGCGTTGACTCCATCTGGTCAGGACTGGAGAGTGTCTGTCTTGACTCCATCTGGTCAGGACTGAGAGTGTCTGTGTTGACTCCATCTGGTCAGGACTGAGAGTGTCTGTCTTGACTCCATCTGGTCAGGACTGGAGAGTGTCTGTCTTGACTCCATCTGGTCAGGACTGGAGAGTGTCTGTCTTGACTCCATCTGGTCAGGGCTGAGAGTGTCTGTCCTGACTCCATCTGGTCAGGACTGGAGAGTGTCAGTGTTGACTCCATCTGGTCAGGACTGGAGAGTGTCAGTGTTGACTCCATCTGGTCAGGACTGGAGAAGTGTTTTTTGTCGTTGAACTCCATCTGGTCAGGACTGAGAGTATCAGTGTTGACTCCATCTGGTCAAGACTGGAGAGTGTCAGTGTTGACTCCATCTGGTCAGGACTGAGAGTGTCAGTGTTGACTCCATCTGGTCAGGACTGGAGAGTGTCAGTGTTGACTCCATCTGGTCAGGACTGAGAGTGTCAGTGTTGACTCCATCTGGTCAGGACTGGAGAGTGTCAGTGTTGACTCCATCTGGTCAGGACTGAGAGTGTCAGTGTTGACTCCATCTGGTCAGGACTGGAGAGTGTCAGTGTTGACTCCATCTGGTCAAGGACTGAGAGTGTCAGTGTTGACTCCATCTGGTCAAGACTGGAGAGTGTCAGTGTTGACTCCATCTGGTCAGGACTGAGAGTGTCAGTGTTGACTCCATCTGGTCAGGACTGAGAGTGTCTGTCTTGACTCCATCTGGTCAAGACTGGAGAGTGTCAGTGTTGACTCCATCTGGTCAGGACTGGAGAGTGTCAGTGTTGACTCCATCTGGTCAAGACTGGAGAGTGTCAGTGTTGACTCCATCTGGTCAGGACTGGAGAGTGTCAGTGTTGACTCCATCTGGTCAGGACTGAGAGTATCAGTGTTGACTCCATCTGGTCAAGACTGGAGAGTGTCAGTGTTGACTCCATCTGGTCAAGACTGAGAGTGTCAGTGTTGACTCCATCTGGTCAGGACTGAGAGTGTCAGTGTTGACTCCATCTGGTCAGGACTGAGAGTGTCAGTGTTGACTCCATCTGGTCAGGACTGAGAGTGTCTGTCTTGACTCCATCTGGTCAAGACTGGAGAGTGTCAGTGTTGACTCCATCTGGTCAAGACTGGAGAGTGTCAGTGTTGACTCCATCTGATCAAGACTGGAGAGTGTCAGTGTTGACTCCATCTGGTCAGGACTGGAGAGTGTCTGTCTTGACTCCATCTGGTCAAGACTGGAGAGTGTCAGTGTTGACTCCATCTGGTCAAGACTGGAGAGTGTCAGTGTTGACTCCATCTGGTCAGGACTGAGAGTGTCTGTCTTGACTCCATCTGGTCAAGACTGGAGAGTGTCAGTGTTGACTCCATCTGGTCAAGACTGAGAGTGTCAGTGTTGACTCCATCTGGTCAGGACTGAGAGTGTCAGTGTTGACTCCATCTGGTCAAGACTGGAGAGTGTCAGCGTTGACTCCATCTGGTCAGGACTGGAGAGTGTCAGTGTTGACTCCATCTGGTCAGGACTGGAGAGTGTCAGTATTGACTCCATCTGGTCAGGACTGAGAGTATCAGTGATGACTCCATCTGGTCAGAACTGAGAGCCTGTGTGGTCATGCCTGGTCCCCTGATTATTCTCGTCATACGATGCAGCCACTGAATATTTAATTATCCAACCAAAACACCTGCTTCTTATGTGCATGGCCCCTCGCATACATGTGCTGTGGTGTGCAGCTCACATGGATGTGTCCTTTCAGCCAAGAAAAAAAATATTTTTAAAGCAGTTTAAAACGTCCGGTCATTGTTGTATTAGTTAATCCTGATATGACCTGTGCACATGCTATGTAGAAATGGACCATCGTACATTTGGATGTAGTTATTTGTGAAGGAGAGTCCAATAAAATGTAGTTAGTTGCGTTTTGAGTGAAGAGATCATGGCCTATACTGAGCAGGCTATCAAAAGGGACTGGTTGTTGAATATGCACCCACCGGTTGTTGAAAAGAGATAGACACTCCTTTGGCCTAATTGAAAGGTGTGATCTGTACACAAATTGAGTGCTGGAGAATGCAGTTGTGGTCCATGGAATGTAGTAGGGCGTTGGATTATGTTTGAGTAGTATACTTATGTTTGAGTAGTATTGGCTTACTAAGTGCAACTTATCTGGGTATAAGTAATTAAGTATTATTGCAACGCTGTCATTGCATAACTTATCTATGTCTTATACGGGGCTTTTTGTTTGAAATATTTTTTTTAGTATACAATTGTGGTTTTTGGCATTTTGTTATGTTGAATATGTCGTCAACATATGACATAGTCTTTGGACCATACAAAATAGCCAGAAACATCTGCAAACAGAAAGGTGTATACAATTTATTTTAGAATAATTAAAAAGGTAAAAAGCAGAATTTCGCAACATGCAATGGAATCCCCAACTATTTGGTTGACATCATATTTAGTACACTGCAGTGAATCCTTGACACAGCCCTCAAATGAAATCCTTGGGAAACAACCACACTTTCTGTATTCAGTATTATATTCCTGCTGACTGGTTCAGCACTGCAGGCAGTCCATGCCACGTATGGATTCTGGGAGTGACTTGGTTCTTGTCAACTTACTGTAGACCGAACATGATCCGTAGGCTGGTAACACCGCTAGTAAGAAACTGCTGTAATGTTTAGGTTCACTTCCCTTTACGTTTGCAACGGCATTGAATGGGCCTGTGACAGTTATGAATCTGTAGGAATGTGAAATATGTGACACGTATACGTGTCTTAGGTGACCAGGTGACACCATTCAGGACAACTGTCTGGCTGGCTTCACTCACTCTAATGCACCATTCAGGACAACTGTCTGGCTGTCTTCATTTCGACTATATTGCTCCATTCAGGACAACTGTCTGGCTGTCTTCATTTCGATTGTTTTGCACCATTCAGGACAACTGTCTGGCTGTCTTCATTTCGACTATATTGCTCCATTCAGGACAACTGTCTGTCTGTCTTCATTTCGATTGTTTTGCTCCATTCAGGACAACTGTCTGGCTGTCTTCATTTCGATTGTTTTGCACCATTCAGGACAACTGTCTGGCTATCTTCATTTCGACTATATTGCTCCATTCAGGACAACTGTCTGTCTGTCTTCATTTCGATTGTTTTGCACCATTCAGGACAACTGTCTGGCTGTCTTCATTTCGACTATATTGCTCCATTCAGGACAACTGTCTGTCTGTCTTCATTTCGATTGTTTTGCACCATTCAGGACAACTGTCTGCTATCTTCATTTCGACTATATTGCTCCATTCAGGACAACTGTCTGTCTGTCTTCATTTCGATTGTTTTGCACCATTCAGGACAACTGTCTGGCTATCTTCATTTCGACTATATTGCTCCATTCAGGACAACTGTCTGTCTTCATTTCGATTGTTTTGCACCATTCAGGACAACTGTCTGGCTATCTTCATTTTGACTATATTGCTCCATTCAGGACAACTGTTCGTTCTATCTTCATTTCGATTGTTTTGCTCCATTCAGGACAACTGTCTGGCTGTCTTCATTTCGATTGTTTTGCACCATTCAGGACAACTGTCTGGCTGTCTTCATTTCGACTATATTGCTCCATTCAGGACAACTGTCTGTCTGTCTTCATTTCGATTGTTTTGCACCATTCAGGACAACTGTGTGTCTGTCTTCATTTCGATTGTTTTGCTCCATTCAGGACAACTGTCTGGCTGTCTTCATTTCGACTATATTGCTCCATTCAGGACAACTGTCTGTCTGTCTTCGTTTCGATTGTTTTGCACCATTCAGGACAACTGTCTGGCTGTCTTCATTTCGACTATATTGCTCCATTCAGGACAACTGTCTGTCTGTCTTCATTTCGATTGTTTTGCACCATTCAGGACAACTGTCTGGCTATCTTCATTTCGACTATATTGCTCCATTCAGGACAACTGTCTGTCTGTCTTCATTTCGATTGTTTTGTACCATTCAGGACAACTGTCTGGCTGTCTTCATTTCGACTATATTGCTCCATTCAGGACAACTGTCTGTCTGTCTTCATTTCGATTGTTTTGCACCATTCAGGACAACTGTCTGGCTGTCTTCATTTCGATTGTTTTGCACCATTCAGGACAACTGTCTGGCTATCTTCATTTCAACTATATTGCTCCATTCAGGACAACTGTCTGGCTGTCTTTATTTCTTATATTGTATTGCACCATTCAGGAGTCAGGACAACTGTCTGGCTGTCTTCATTTCTTATATTGTATTGCACCATTCAGGAGTCAGAACAACTGTCTGGCTATCTTCATTTTCTTCATGTTGAGTGTATTGCACTGTTCAGACAACAGTCTGATTGTCTTCACTTGACTACCCGGTATATTGAAAAGTATAGTGCTGGTATTTTCGGCATGACTTACACCTAGAGAGAAATAAACTGGAGTGGGACAAGTAACTCAAAATATACAAAGATACAAAAAAGATACAAAGTAGAAATTTACACTTGTCAACTCACATCTATGTGGATGAGATACATTAATTACTGTAAAAAGATGACCTGTAAACTTGATGTAACTTGCTGTGAGCTGCCTCGATCTCACAGCCACTGGCCACTGATTCACCTACCTACTGTGCCTGATTGAATGAAAGCCTGCCACTTCTGCTCTCACGTGCTGTTTCTCTAAACCTATGCTCTTCCTGGCATACGTATAGAAGTCACCCAGGGGGCCTCCATGTTAAAAGTCGTCCATTATTTGGCCCATTTGTCGTAGACCAGTGATTGTTTTTATTACTGTGCTGAAAATATTCTTGTGGTCAATACATTAAACTGACGACAGTAAATAGTTAAAGTTTATACACTAGCCGTTCTAACCATGAGTTTGGATCTGGAATAGGTTACATACATCTGGTATTGGGTAGGGAATATTCGTGTACAGGTGTATGACTAACTTATGTGCGTATGTTTAGTCAGAGTGTCTCTGTGTCTGGCTAGGTAATAGTGACAGTGTAGTGTGTAGTCTAGTAGGTTATCTCTTAAATTCAGTCAGAGTGTCTCTGTGTCTGGCTAGGTAATAGTGACAGTGTAGTGTGTAGTCTAGTAGGTTATCTCTTAAATTCAGTCAGAGTGTCTCTGTGTCTGGCTAGGTAATAGTGACTGTAGTGTGTAGTCTAGTAGGTTATCTCTTAAATTCAGTCAGAGTGTCTCTGTGTCTGGCTAGGTAATAGTGACAGTGTAGTGTGTAGTCTAGTAGGTTATCTCTTAAATTCAGTCAGAGTGTCTCTGTGTCTGGCTAGGTAATAGTGACTGTAGTGTGTAGTCTAGTAGGTTATCTCTTAAATTCAGTCAGAGTGTCTCTGTGTCTGGCTAGGTAATAGTGACAGTGTAGTGTGTAGTCTAGTAGGTTATCTCTTAAATTCAGTCAGAGTGTCTCTGTGTCTGGCTAGGTAATAGTGACTGTAGTGTGTAGTCTAGTAGGTTATCTCTTAAATTCAGTCAGAGTGTCTCTGTGTCTGGCTAGGTAATAGTGACAGTGTAGTGTGTAGTCTAGTAGGTTATCTCTTAAATTCAGTCAGAGTGTCTCTGTGTCTGGCTAGGTAATAGTGACTGTAGTGTGTAGTCTAGTAGGTTATCTCTTAAATTCAGTCAGAGTGTCTCTGTGTCTGGCTAGGTAATAGTGACTGTAGTGTGTAGTCTAGTAGGTTATCTCTTAAATTCAGTCAGAGTGTCTCTGTGTCTGGCTAGGTAATAGTGACAGTGTAGTCTACTAGGTTATCTGCACAGTGGCAATTTTGTGATGCTGTCCTTATTTCAGGAGCTCAGCTCCAGATGTTATATATGTTCTGCCAGACTTATCAGCTGCGAGCTCAGTACACTCATTATTAAATTTGTCAAGACATCCTTCCGGGGTAAAATCACACCAACAACCATTTCCTAATTTCTCAGCAGCGAGCTGTTTCTCCAGTTAACATATTTACCCAGGGGGTAGTTCAGGTTGTAAATGATCAAATAGTTGTTTATTGTTATAAAGCCTTCAAAATGATGTTATGAGCCAGGAATGTTGCTCAGCCTATTCATCTCAATAAGGGCTTTCATGGGATGTATCTTTACATAAATTATATGTCTACCATTGATCAAATGGTTAACTGTTACATTAATGTTGATTAAACATATTTTGTGAAAAAGAAAACAAGCATGAGAATGTTGTGTAATATAAGTTTCTTAAATGGCCTGCATATCAGGAGTCAGTATACATTCTTTTAACAGCCCCCTAATGCTGGGGCGGTTAGGGGGCAGTTGGCGATATTACTGACTGAGCAGTAGGTGTGTGTGTAGCGTGATGTCACAGGCCATAAACCAGTCACATGTACAGGTTTATAGAGTAGTTGGAGCTTTGTTAAAGGAAGTGTAATGTTGCTACCATTGTGTTTTTTAGGGGGGGTCCAGAGGGTGGGGAGGGAGCATAAATCAATGGGGAACATTTAAATTGATAGGAAATGACCTAAATCAAAACCGTGATGTATAGTTGACAATATGGGTACTTAAAGTACATCTGTTAAAACTGCAATGAAATAATATATAATTAAGCCATTCAAAACAACTGTCGGGCTGTCTTCATTTCGACTGTATTGAAAAGTATATTGCTGATAGTTTTTGAAGGTTTTTGATCCTTATTTTATACATGTCTACCATCCGTACAGTAATATTACTACCTGTGCGAAATGGGTTTTACCTGTCCACATGTCAGGTGAATGGGTCTCCACATAAAGGTATGATTTTGATAAATAAGACTCAACCTGCTTGCAAATAAACTCTAGATAATCACAAAAGCAAAACCCTTTCACTAAAATCGCTATTGTATATAGGTCATTTGTATCAGGTTATTAGCTAACGTCAAATGTAAAAGTGGATGTGATCAGTGTAAATGATAGGCCTACTTATTGTGAATTTCAATCAGTCTGCTTGTAGCAGGGTGTGAGGTTTCGGGTGTTCAGACAGTTTGTGCAAAGGAGGGGTGGGTAGTTTCAACCAGTCTGTATATAGAAAGGAATGAGCAATTTAAGCCAGTCTGCATGTAGGAGGGGATGGGCAGTTTCAGCCAGTCTGCATGTGGGAGGGGATGGACAGTTTCAGCCAGTCTGCATGTAGGGGGGATGGACAGTTTCAGCCAGTCTACATGTAGGAGGGGATGGACAGTTTCAGCCAATCTACACGTAGGAGGGGATGGACAGTTTCAGCCAGTCTGCACGTAGGAGGGGATGGGCAGTTTCAGCCAGTCTGCACGTAGGAGGGGATGGGCAGTTTCAGCCAGTCTGCACGTAGGAGGGGGTCGACAGTTTCAGCCAGTCTGCACGTAGGAGGGGATGGACAGTTTCAGCCAGTCTGCACGTAGGAGGGGATGGGCAGTTTCAGCCAGTCTGCACGTAGGAGGGGATGGACAGTTTCAGCCAGTCTGCACGTAGGAGGGGATGGACAGTTTCAGCCAGTCTGCACGTAGGAGGGGATGGACAGTTTCAGCCAGTCTGCACGTAGGAGGGGATGGACAGTTTCAGCCAGTCTGCATGTAGGGGGGATAGTTTCAGCCAGTCTGCATGTAGGAGGGGATGGACAGTTTCAGCCAGTCTGCATGTAGGAGGGGATGGACAGTTTCAGCCAGTCTGCACGTAGGAGGGTATGGGCAGTTTCAGCCAGTCTGCATGTAGGAGGGGATGGGCAGTTTTAGCCAGTCTGCATGTAGGAGGGGATGGGCAGTTTTAGCCAGTCTGCATGTAGGAGGGGATGGACAGTTTCAGCCAGTCTACATGTAGAAGGGGATGGACAGTTTCAGCCAGTCTGCGTGTAGGAGGGGATGGGCAGTTTCAGCCAGTCTGCATGTAGGAGGGGATGGGCAGTTTCAGCCAGTCTACATGTAGGAGGGGATGGGCAGTTTCAGCCAGTCTGCATGTAGGAGGGGATGGGCAGTTTCAGCCAGTCTGCATGTAGGAGGGGATTGACAGTTTTAGCCAGTCTACATGTAGGAGGGGATGGGACAGTTTCAGCCAGTCTGCATGTAGGAAGGGGATGGACAGTTTCAGCCAGTCTGCACGTAGGAGGGGATGGACAGTTTCAGCCAGTCTGCATGTAGGAGGGGGTGGACAGTTTCAGCCAGTCTACATGTAGGAGGAGTTGGCTGTTTTTGTCAGACTATGATTCTGTCCATAGGAAGGTGTGGGTGATTTTGGCCAGTCTGCACACTAAAGACTAAACTTAAATGATTTTGGTATATTGAGATCCCTCCCTCTCCCCCTGGGTCATTGTCCTCTCCCTCCAGCCCAGGGTCATTGTCTCTTTCCTAAACGTGGTATCCCAGTGTCTGGAAGAACACAGATGGTGAACATGTTGTATGTGGTATTTCATGGCTTGCCATCCACGCTGGCAACCCTAGTACACAGCCAGTCAAGCACAGCACAATTGTCGTTTACATACAATGCACAGTTAACGCATTTAAATATGGCCTATCGCTTGACTGAAATGTAGACTGGAATGATTGAGTTACGGGTTAACCTGTGCACTCAGTAGAAGCTGATGTCAGTCCATTGTCATTGTCAGAGTGCTGCATTTATTCTGTGTTGCGGAAAGGTTCAGTCATCATATGAATGAATCATGGGCTTGTCAACACATCTAAGCCATAGTTTTCCAGACAAGTTTTGCTTTCGTAGTAAATAGTCAAATACGTTTTTCTCTCACCAAATAACATCTTAAAATAAAAATTCCAGATACAAGTGTGCACTGTTTTTGAATGTAAAATACTATGCACGTGGTCAGATGAAATATGCTCTTCTAAAATATAAATAACAAAATTGGATTTAAAGTCACTTTATTAATGAAATAATGTTGATAATCTATAGAAAGCTTTGATATAAAAATCAAATGGTTAAGAGGTGGGTTAGGTTTTGATGTCTACAGGTTGTGGCTGCATTTTTTTTACCATGTAAGGCCTATATTTTTTTTGCTTGTTCAGACAGGTAAAATACACCAGATGGTCTACTTGTATTTGGTGTTTTTCATCAGATACACCAAATACAAAAATCACAGAAATATAAATTCTGTGTTCCTCTGAAAAAAGTTAAACACATCTCTGCCAAATCTGCATATTTAGTTATAAACATTGGTTTGACCGACACATTTGGACTGGCCACAATGTCAGGTGTAATGGTAATCATGAAGAAAACATAGTTACTAAAACATAATATGTATTTAACTATTCTGACTATCGGTATGATACAGGGCTTTAAACAGGATAATGTTGCCAGTCACACTATTTTTGGTGGACTCATAAGCCCCATTGAGATGTGTTTTATGACCTGAAATAAATCTAAAACACAGTTGTGACACCTATTTTCAAGGCATAACTGATTTTATCTATGATTTTTTAAAGACAGCTCCTCACTTATTTTTTCGGTCCCCCGCCTGTCCAGTGATATTTGTACCTGTCCATAACAGGTTTTACCTGTCCGAATGACGGGTGGACGGGTCACTGCATAAACCTACAGTATGAAGCCTTGCTATGGATTGATTCTGTGCTGACAGAGACCACACCTAGGAGGTACATGGAAACAATGTAGCAATGTTATCATTGCTGGTTTCTAAGAATTCACATGAACCAGGACTTTCGACTGGTCTGCCTGTATCATTCCACCTGACTGACTCCCCATCTTCCCAGCTTATCTTCCCTGGCTGCCTCATGTACTTGTTTCACTAGTGATCATTTGATATCGTAGACTGCTTCAGACGGCCAGATCCAGTTGTTTTTATGTGCGGCACAGCTAGAATTCTTTGAAAGGATTGTGTTGCAGTAAAATGTTTTTGTATTGTACATGGTTAGCAAAGTTCGTTGAATTTAGCAGATTTCTCGTGAACTCAGCGTGATATTTGTGTAGGCCGCGGGTTATTAGACAGTGCATGTTGATTGATGATAATGTTTATGATAGTAATATTATTCTCAAATGTCCATGCTGTGTTGTCACAACAGAATGTATTTTAGTAGTGGTGGATTAGTAACAATGCTATCATCTATTATTTTAAAGGGTGATTTTGGCATTCAGATATCCCAGGCAGCTGGTGGATGCAGACCTTTCAGGAAGAGTAGGCACAATCGATTAGGGACATGTGGTTTCTCAGAGGTCTTGTTTAGGAAGTTTAACGATTAATTTTCATGGTTTACATGAAAAAAAGTGAACTTTTTCTGGCAAAGAGTGTTTCATGTTTTTGGCTAAATACCACGCCCATATGTCAGGGCTCTGCAAACTTGAATGTGTGGACCACATTTTCGTGGATTTTCTCTCTGCACGTCATGGCTTATCACTACCGGGTAGGTCAGTCGTGAGATACTTTTTCGTAGAGTGTGTTTCCTGACTGACGGTGGGTCACCAAACACGTGATGTCCAGATGCTGAGGCAGGTGGCAAGGGAAACCCCAAAAAAACCACTGAAACTGTTTGCGATATTGACATGACCCCCAAACAATATATGGCACAGAAACATCATTATCATCATCATCATCATTATCACTATCATCACCATCTGTAGCAGCATGACATATCTACTGGCAAGGTATGACATTGTTAGAAGTGGCCAGGTATGAAGGTAAAGCATGAGTCATGACCATAGTCTGCAATGAATGATTCAGTGGCATAAGTAGCTGAGGCATTCACCCAGGGTGGCAGTAAATAGGGTGCAGGGGTGCCATAAAGATAGTTGTTTCATTGACTGTCTGACTGGGTAGAAATTGTAGACATTATAGCTGGTGTGAGTTAGTAGTTGTCTGCTGGGGTTTCAGTACAACATGTCTGTGTTTTATTCTATTGGTCGACACTGCTTTGAAAGCAATGATATACATAATGTACAACGACATGTCCAGTACACAAGTTATGTAACTTATGGTCATATACATGCCTTTCAAAATACTAGCTATTTTATTAGGATCTTAGGTGTATAAAATGTAGAGAATTTACAAACACAACTCGAATAAATGGTAAAGAAAATTTTAAAACTAGGTAGGTTGTAAATATTTAAAACCCTAAAGTGGTCATAGTAAAATACATAAAATACAAGTTTTTGTGTTATGAGTATATTTTAAATTGTTAATTGAATACACCAGAGCAGAATGAGCAGTGACGATTTTTATTTCCCAAATCATGTACCGTATTCGTCCTATTAAATGTACATGCCATGATAAGTGTGCACCCTCATACATCCGTTTAGTCAATGATCTAAAATCTTGGCTGTGGGATCCAACTTGTAGCTTGTATGTCCTGAGAAACATTTGCCAGACTTGCCAATGACAAGATCAGTGTATACATTAAGGTCTGGGGGAAGACTCGTCCTTCAGTGGCTCAACTCTTCTCTCATTCACATCCATCTTCTCTTAGATCTTTTGTATGCAGCAATTTAAGTTCCATTACCACGTCCATCATAACTTCCGCATGACAACCTTTTGTAATAGTGTAACCTTTCACCTTTACAACACAGCCATTTTGTGTAGATAGCTTATTTAGTCTCGGTTGCAGATTCCTTCGTCGGTTGCAGATTCCTTGTCCAGTTTGTTATGGTTTCCATGTCATGACTCATAGATCTGCAATTACAACAGTGCTCATGTTGCATCAAGATGCCAACATACAGTCTTAATTTACCCACAACAGTGATACTTTTCTGTTTCTGCAAGCTGCAATTGTCCTGCACAACCAAAGAATAAAACGTTTTTTACAGCAAAATGTCTTTTTTAAACATACACTTCAATATATTCTCCATAGTAATCACGAATCTCCACTTGTAATTTTTTGAAGATGACTTGACTGTGTTTTATCAATGGCTGCGAGATGAACCGTTCAATGAGCTGTTGTCTTTAAAATTTGACCACCGTCAGTAGGATCTCATAGTGATCACATGACACCCTCAACTACATGTCTTAGGAGGGACGGAGTTAATTTCGGACATGTGGATATTTAAGAATTTTTTATATATTAACCCTCACAGTTGTGTATGTTATTACGTTATCCTGTAAGATGTGTGTCACCCTTACATATGTATTACTGTATGGGTATATATATTATACATATTTGGAGTGGATTGTACTAGTGCGCATGCTGACCAACTGGGACACTTTTGAATCGGTACAAACGTGATCCTGCATAAAGTTCTGTTGATACAGTCTGGCTGTCAGCTGTGGAATATCACATGTTTGAGTCATTCTTTTTGTTGATAGATGGTTTGTTTTTGCAGGAAGGATGATGGTCTGCTAAGAACAATGAGTGACGAGAAGGTGGGTAAACATTGCCACGGTTACACTATTGCCATGGTAACAAAAATGGCGACACATTATTGTATGTATGTTAACGCCACAATGCGAAAAATTCCTTGCAATTTTTATTTTTTAATAAACTATTTTACCTGAACTAGACATGGATGCTGTGACAAACCATTGCTGCGGTCTCTTTCATATTTGCCTTGGATGAAGGTATGAGCGTTAAGTTCAATCAATCCCTGTACATCATACAAGTGCAGTCCTGTCCCAGACAACACAAAACAACGTATCTTCAGCACATCTACCAAACTACCCAGCGCTTGTTTGACAGCCAACAGCAAATGATAAGAGCGCATGGCTCAAGAGACGACCAGTAGTGGTAGTTTGATTGTTTGTGATTTCGTAATTCCAGACATACGTTAGGTCGATTATTTGAGTGGTACTAAGGAGTCATCAGATTAGCGAGTGGATGTTATTGGACAAGGCAGGAAGTCAGCCGTCTGTGCAGAATCGACGCCGATAATTCAAACTCGCTTATGTTGTCAATGTTGCAATGGTGCAGGAAATGCAGATAAAAATAAAAACTGGTTCCCAGAAAAACAAATGTTGGAGCATCTTACGGCAGAAAATACAATGACATTTGATCTAGAAAATATCCATAGGTGATGCCTGCCCTGGTGTTACAGTCTGTTGTGTTTTTAACCTAACCCAATAGAAGACGTGTGGTGACCCATAGTAGAATTGTACAGAGCAAACAGACACTGGAAACTGTCCACCTTGTCAATATCAACTACCTTCTGATGGTCATTTCCATTGCAAGCTCCAGCTGCTTGGCATCAAGCCGTTTTTGTGATAACAGTTTCTTGCATGATGCAAATCCGATCCGAAAGTGAAACCATGTCTTTAAAAGAGTTGAATGTTAAGTGACAATGAATGCTGTGGTGTTTGTAGCTCCTCAAGGCTCTGCCAGTGCTACAGGTTCTAGTTGACGCTCTGCTCGAGTTTGATGTGAGTACCAGGGGTAATGTCATTGGACACTTCTAGTGTTAGACGTACAACACTTATGAACACAGATAACACTTAAGGCCACCACATACGCGTACAAAATATATGCACGACAAGTGTTGAATAGTGCCATTTCATGTGTTAGACAATTTGTTTTGGCAGCCAACAGTGTACATATTGTGTGGTATTTGCTATGATAACAATGTATAATACAATATTTTAAAAGTTGTAACATTTCGAAACATCCAGTTGCTACAGCAAAGGTTTGTAGAATGTCTTAAAATCATATTTAAGATCATTTTACATGTAGTACCATTTTTATCTCTTCATAAACATTTATATATCTACCTTTTGAACTTGTGAATTTGTATACTTATTACTATGAGGCAGTTTAATGATTTTACCAGAAATAAATGTGTACTGCATTAATTTGCTAAGTTCCCATTTTGTTGCGATGCACGTTCATGGAATGAGACTGGCTGACTGTGTAGGTGACGCCAAATGAATTGACAAATGGAGTCATCAACGCTGGCTTCATGCTGCTATTCAAAGATCTCATTCGACTGTTTGCGTGCTACAACGATGGAATCATCAACCTCCTAGGTAGATATCACTGCTTCACTCACTCTCCCCGATCAGTTATATCAATATTATAAATGTTTGTTTCTCTGCCTGTATGTGGCATCCACATCTCTGCCCGTTTTGCATATGTTTAGCTTACATTTTTCATGCAATCTACAGGCTGTTTGGGGTGGTTTACTTAATTTAGACTTTTTCTAAATTTGTCCTGGGGTTGGATAACTTTGGAGAACTAATAGTTCAAAAGGCTGTACTGTACACAGAGTTCAAACTGCAAAATTTGTTTTTGTAGTTCATTGTAAAAATAATTATGCTATTTACAACCTTGATACCGGATGTTTGAAAACAAATTGTACTTTTTAAATTATTGGCGTTTGAAAGTAGTCATCGCTAAACACAGGCACCAACTCTGCCTACAACATGTCAGTGGGTGTTAAGTCTTTCCCGTGACCTGTTTCTGGGGTACGCTGAAACAATGTAATACAATTTTGCAAAAGTTAACATGACTTAATTTCCCCCTAATCATCGCAGGGTAACTCAGCTAGTAGTCATTAGAATAAGTAGCAATTACCAAGGTTTAATGTTTTACAACAGTTTCCTTTCCAGGCGAATGCAGTGATTAAATCTATAACAAGTTGTCTTTCACCAGAATCCACACAACGTTTCCCTTTGAGCCATGTGTGGTGTGCTACGTCTTTCAGAGGACTACTTTGTTTCCCTTTGAGCAATGTGTGGCGTGCTTCATCTTTCAGAGAAGTACTTTGACATGAACAGGAAACAGTGTAAGCAGGGCCTGGCGCACTACAAGAAGTTTATCGTGCGCATGGACGGTGTGAGCAAATTCCTCAAGGTGGCCGAGGTAAAGCCGACGTCTCGAGCACTGTCGTCGTCCGCGGTAGATGTTGTCTTAGCGTCTCTGTCTCCACCCGCGGCCGTCTCGTTTCGTTCGTTTTGTTGATGTCTGTGTACTGGGGAATAGAAACAGTATCTGTCATTCGGCCTTTTGGTATTCAATATCCCACGATTCACTTCTCCAGCTGGTCATTTTTAGTTTGTTTGACAATTGTTTTGTATTTTGTACATTTGTTGTGGAGGTTGAGTCTGCACACTGATTGGTTGGTTTATTTATTGATTTCTTTTATTTATGTTAATTCATTCATGCAGCACTTTCTGATAATTCATTGTTAATATAAACAGGCTTTGGATAGACAGTCTAACGTTCAGTTGGCTGTCTTTGGGATCTTGTGACATGCTATGTCAGCGTAATATTTACACTGTTGTCATGACTAAACTGTAAGATTTACAAAGCTGAAAACTGCGAACGTTTAACTGAAAGCAAAATAACTATTCAAAGGCCGAAATACAGTCGTTCCATCCCACGCACACAGACATATATTTTGCCTCAAGCACAGCTGGTATACGGGTCTCCGTCAGCTGTTGTCTCAGTGCTGCCCTCTGTCATGTTGCATGCGTATCGTATCGTGTCGTACTTGCCATTGTTTCAGAGAAATATTTTGACATGTCGAAGAAAAACTGTCGAGAGGGTTTCGGCATCTACAAGAAATTCTTAGTGCGAATGGATAAAGTAGCTGAATTTCTGAAGGTCGCCGAGGTGAGTGGGAGTGGCTTAGTTCAGGTCAGAGGTCATATTGTCACAAGGGGTCAGATGTCATGTTGTGACGGCTTCAGGTCATGTTGTGACAAGATAATCAGAAATCTTACTGTTACGAGGGGGTCAGGTCATACTGTTAAGGAGGTCAGTTTGTATGAGGTGGTCACTATGCTATTGTGAGGAAGTCATAGGTCGTATGGGGGGTCAGGTCATACTGTTGTGAGGGGACCATAGGTCATATGAGGGGGTCAGGGTCGTACTGTTGCTAGCCTATCATCCAGTCGGGTATGGTTTATGGCTGTAGTTTGAACAGCAACGTAACAATACGGGAATATTTTATATCTGATTCATTGTAAAGCAAAATTTCAACATAAAGAGTGAATCATTACAGTGTATGATAACTGACAATAATGCATGTAAACAATGTTAAACCTGTTGGAGCATAACTGAGTCTTTGGTCTCTGGTTATTTTGGTGCCTGGATGTATACAACGTAATTACAGTGAAGGTGTAGTGGTAATCTTGAACAATATGTGGTACATGGCGACTGTAGGGTAGACACGCCTGCAACTATACTATATCAGACAGCGACACCCAAAAGGTACATACCCGTAAGGCATATAAAAACTCTTCTTTCATCACCCACCTTGGGTAGCTGAAGGATTGGGGGTGCAATAATTTTATCGTCTGTTTTGTGGAGACATTTGTAAATGTTATGCGTTGTTCATTGTGTCTATAACTGTATTCAGTTTTCACGTTTCACTAAAATACTTTACTAGATGGTAAGTACAGTGTTTTCTAAGCGTATGTTTTACAATTACTTTACTTGATTTTCCGTGTATCTAAGTTGATTTATGTTAGACTGTTTATCGAGTGCACCTCTCCTGGTTAATAGCAGCCCCATTTGCATGGAAGAAATTTTGTTTTATTTTATTGGAAAGCCTGTATTACATGTATATATGGGCATAATTGTATGACATTGCTAATGTAGATTTTAAATTTATTAACTTATTTAGTGTAATGAACGATTAATTATTGTTTTAATGTTCTATTCTTGAATGAATGATTCAGACATGATCACATGTATGGAATGCACTGATGCAGGTATGATCATGTTGTGGTCATAATCATGTTTTGGTTGTAATCATTTGATAATTACTCAATTTCTTTACCCTCAAAATGGTGGTTAAACATGTAAATATTGATGTTTTATTCTCTCCTTGGGTGGTTGCATTTATAACAAAATTCTTGTTTGTTGTATTAGCATTGTTTCTTGTAATTGTTTCGTAAAGACGAGTTGATAAGTTTGTCTTGTCTTTGTCGGTAGACACAGTGACTGAAGCAGATACTGTCAATACATTTGTTAGACTAACGTGCACAGATTAATAATGCTGACTGACTTCCTGTTTTCAGAACGTTGGCATCGACAAGGGTGAGATACCAGACTTAGCTAAGGTGAGTCGTAGAGTGCACCTCATACGACTGAGGCTTGTTCTTCTGGCAATGTGTGCTGTCTTAGAACGTCTTACATAAACCTTCTGTTTAATCGCATGACGGGATCTAATTTGTCCAGTGATTAGGTCTTCTAGACATGCTAGTCCCCCTTTTGTATAGGTATAGAAAAGTCATATTTGGGAGGGTGACATTTTTGAGCATATGTTGTTGTTTTGTACATGGTCATGATGTATCACATGACCTGTCACATGACAGGAAATCAGTGAGAGGGAGCCCTACAGTTTCTTTTCTGATCTTACAATGTCTTGCTGTGATGTTCCAGTTTTGAGGTCCTGAAACTGGAAGGGTTTTAAAAATAAGGGTTGACAAGGAAACACATTACATTTGTTTTCATAAAATTGACCCCGTTTTTTCTATTTTGAGGTGTCTTTAATAAGATTTGAGCAATAAATATAAAATGGTTCCTTCTGTGGGTGTGAATGGGTTTCACTGCAAACCTGATGTTGGTGTGTGCACGATTCTGGACGCTGTAGTCTGTTCACTGCAGATACAGTCATTTTCATTTTGATATTGTTTCCACCACAACCCACCTGATAACGCCAAAACCCCACCCCCACCCCCACCCCACCCACTCCAACGGTGTCTACTCTAGTTTTTGGATGTTTTGCATTGCGTTTTTGTTGCGTTGCTGAAGTGCAGATTTTCTCTTTCTCGTAGGTACTTGTGGAAAATGCCCACGGTGTGAGTGGCCCCTTTTCCTTTCAAACTTGGGTTGCCTGTTATCCCTAGTTGGGTGCACTGACACTGGGCAGTGTGAGGGACAGGGTAGTCGTACCTGTCCATGCACTTGCTTATCCCCTCAAACGCGACAATCAGCAACTATGTCCTGTACAGAAAACTGTGTCAACTAAAAGTAACAGTTTACACATTTTTTTCATAGATATATCACAACTTAAAGCAGATTTGAATAAATTTTGTTTGGAATGTGGCAGTGGCAATTTCATAAATGGTATCACAAATTTCTTCTAGATAGCAGTGTAATTTTGTTTAATCCATTTAATATGTTGTAAGTTGTTTCCACAGGTTTAAAAATATGATTTCTGATACGCATACCTTGCGTTTATTTTTTATTAAATAATAAAGTTCAGGACTCGATTGGAGCATATGATTATACAAATGTGGTTTACTCAGATTTAGTTGTATTTTAGTTTTATGGAAGATCATTTCAGTCTGTCTTAGTAATGACACAGCAGTGATAATATTTTATGAGCAATGTGTGATTCACTGACCAGCAATTAACCCTTTGTTTCTTACTGTTTATATTAATATCTTCATGGCATACGGTACTGTGGATTTTGTTGACTAACCAACCTCCTGTTTTATTGCTACACGAGGCCTTCACATTAAGGTCTTTATATGTGCTAGCCTAGAGAACTATCAAATTTGAAAAGTCAATAACCCACCTAAAGAAATATTCAGGCACTACCTTTGTAAAACAAAACAAAAACAGTCAGTGATGGTGAATGCAAAAGGTTAACAAACACCTATAGGTTCTAAATGTTTTTGCAGGTAGATTTGGGGGAGAGGAGAGGGGGAGACTTGTAATTTTTTCTGGCTGGCACATCCCCAGAAAGTCTTGGCTTTTGTTGTACCTAAGGGTTAACAGCTTAACACTAAGTCTGGTCTGGTATTGCCAGGATCGAGTGTACCCGATACCTTGATAACTTTGCATCTGAATGCAAATGCCAAGTGTATCACTTTATGACTGGCAATGTAAACTGTGCTGGTCTGTCTATGCATGTTCCTGGTATTTTGCAATGGTATCAAACACCTTAATGCCTTAAGTCTTTCCAGTATGGAGTATGCATCAGCACAAAGTAATCAGGCAAAGTGTGAAACAAGACCATTTATTGGGTGAATAATTAATTACCTCTGCCAATTCACCAATCACGTGGGTGGACACACAATATGAGTTTGGCAGTGCATACAATGCCATCGAATATGCACAGCTGAATAATTTTAGCCACAGTTGCATAAGTTATAACAAAAATGTAACAAAGCAAACATTGATTGAAATGTCAAATACAAATATTAGGCTATAGCTTTATGTATGAAAAGTCAGATTACTGGAAATATGATGGATTGAGTCAGTGGCCTGTTGGGCCAGTAAAATATGAAATCTGGTGACCTGTACTGGCCCAGGGGCTTCTGAAAAATGCTTGGCTGGTAGGCCAGTGTAAGCGTTGAGGCCTGTATAGTGGTAGACTATGATAAGAGCTCTCGGGTGATATTGAGTCATCACATAATGTCGACCTTTCTCTTGTTGTGTTTTTGTTTTGTTGTAAATGAAATTACCTGTCTCCCCTACTATTAACAATAACCAACACTTGTTGTTTACATTGTATGATGTCGCCGTTAAACATTAATAGGTTGTGAACAGTGTGCATATTTATATTTAATGTACTGCCCTCACTGAAATGAGTTGCATAAGTTTGTTGGAGCTTTATCTCCTGCATGCACCCTCTTCCACCATGCACTGGAGCCTGCTGTGTCCTTCCTTTGCTGTATATGTTGCTTCTGCCCTCCCCCTTCCCCCCCCACCCCTTCCCTGTCCCTCCCTCCCTCGCTGCCTATGTGCCATACACTAATTCTTTTGTCCCATTGTCAGCAGTCTGTAGAACCAGGCCTCTGACCTCAGCAGTCTGTAGAACCAGGCCTCTGACCTCAGCAGTCTGTAGAACCAGGCCTCTGACCTCAGCAGTCTGTAGAACCAGGCCTCTGACCTCAGCAGTCTGTAGAACCAGGCCTCTGACCTCAGCAGTCTGTAGAACCAGGCCTCTGACCTCAGCAGTCTGTAGAACCAGGCCTCTGACCTCAGCAGTCTGTAGAACCAGGCCTCTGACCTCAGCAGTCTGTAGAACCAGGCCTCTGACCTCAGCAGTCTGTAGAACCAGGCCTCTGACCTCAGCAGTCTGTAGAACCAGGCCTCTGACCTCAGCAGTCTGTAGAACCAGGCCTCTGACCTCAGCAGTCTGTAGAACCAGGCCTTGTACTGCTGTAAAACCGGGCCCTCTGACCTCAGCAGTCTTAGAACCAGGTCTGACCTCAGCAGTCTGTCTGGAGCCAGGCTCTGATCAGCATGTAGCCAGGTCTGACCTCAGCAGTCTGTAGAACCAGGCCTCTGACCTCAGCAGTCTGTAGAACCAGGCCTCTGACCTCAGCAGTCTGTAGAACCAGGCCTCTGACCTCAGCAGTCTGTAGAACCAGGCCTCTGACCTCTCTCACACTGACTGTTGACACTAAGCCAGTGGCTGTGTACTCTTCACCTATGATCTTCAACCAGGTGATGCCCAGCAGCAGGGAGTCAGCCTGGTGGTCTTGTATCATGATTATGCCATGGTCTGGCCCAGCACCATGAGTAAGCCATGGTGTTGCCCAGCACCATGAGTAAGCCATGGTGTTGCCCTTCACCATGATTATGCCATGTGTGGCCCAGCACCATGAGTAAGCCATGGTGTTGCCCTGCACCATGAGTAAGCCATGGTGTTGCCCAGCACCATGAGTAAGCCATGGTGTTGCCCTGCACCATGAGTAAGCCATGGTGTTGCCCAGCACCATGAGTAATGCCATGGTGTTGCCCAGCACCATGAGTAAGCCATGGTGTTGCCCTTCACCATGAGTAAGCCATGGTGTTGCCCAGCACCATGAGTAAGCCATGGTGTTGCCCTGCACCATGACTATGCCGTTGTGTGGCCCAGCACATGGTCACTCTAATAACACATGGTGCAAGGTCATACCATGGCCTCGTCATTAACAGGCCATGATGTGACTCTGCACCATGAGCAGGCTTTAGTCTGCATCTGTGGCTGACCCTACAAATTCAGCCCCCTGTCAGTGCAGCAGCCCCCATCAGTGTAGCCCCCTGTCAGTGTAGCCCCCTGTCTGTTGCAGGCCCCGTCCAGTCTGCTGGAAGCCCTGGAGGAGCACCTCAAGTCACTGGAGAGTGCCAAGAAGTCTGGCTCCAGCTCCATGCCCAAGTAAGTTGTTTCCTGCATCATTAGGGAGTGTTCTTGCTTTATTTTGGAGGCATGATCATTTGTACAATTGAAAATTGCGTGGTCACATTACAGCTGTGTTGTGTTTAGGGACAGCTGTGTGTCTCGTGGTGTCAGTGACTTAAAGTTTGTCTAGTCTGTGCAGCTAACACTGTCTTCAGTGACATGTCTGATGCTGTTTGTTTGCAGAGTCCCCTAATGTGACGTTACATAAGTTCCCCTATGTTCCCAAGGCTATGTTCCCAAGGCCACCAAGTGTGATGTCTGATTGTACGTAGGTTCTTAAAACCCTGAGTGTGACGTCTAACTATGTATGTTCCCCAGGCCTCTGAGTGTGACGTCTGACTATGTATGTTCCCAGGCCTCCGAGTGTGACGTCTGCCATCAACAAGATGTCGGCCGTGTCAGCCTCCAACAGCACTCAGCTGACAGAGGAAGACAAGAGACGTATTCTGGAGGAAGAGAGCCGCAGACTGGAGCAGCTCAAGGTGGGGCGCTAACAATCTAGGGTGGGGTGCTGACACTCTAGTAACACCTTCACAGGGTGGGGTGCTGACACTCTAGTAACACCTTCACAGGGTGGGGTGCTGACACTCTAGTAACACCTTCACAGGGTGGGGTGCTGACACTCTAGTAACACCTTCACAGGGTGGGGTGCTGACACTCTAGTAACACCTTCACAGGGTGGGGTGCTGACACTCTAGTAACACCTTCACAGGGTGGGGTGCTGACACTCTAGTAACACCTTCACAGGGTGGGGTGCTGACACTCCAGTAACACCTTCACAGGGTGGGGTGCTGACACTCTAGTAACACCTTCACAGGGTGGGGTGCTGACACTCTAGTAACACCTTCACAGGGTGGGGTGCTGACACTCTAGTAACACCCTCACAGTAGTTACAGAATGGGGCACAGATATTCTAGTAATACAAAAGGGGTCCAGTTACAGGTACGGAGGTGTATAGTTGAGGTTATTTAGTTACACAGTTACGTAACTATTCAGAAGGTGACGCCATCTCAATTCTGTGTCAAACTAAATGACTTACTTGAATAGTTCGGGAAAAGGTGTTCAGATGTTTGCACACTGTTGGGGAGCCGAGGGTTAATGTTGTCGTTGTTGTTGACAGCGTTTGAAGGAGCAGGAGAAGGCAGCGAAGTCTCCCACCACGGAGGCCAGAGCAGCGGGCGCGACCGCCGAGTCACCCTCTGTCAACCCCTTCAGTGGTCTGCCCACCCAGTCGCCCACCGCGTCAGCTGACCTGTTTGGGGCCGGGGGCGGGGCGGGTGCTGAAGCAGCCCGACCCAGCGATGATCTCCTTGCCCTGTCAGGCCCCAACCCCTTTGTGGGTTCTGTGACCCAACCCCAGCCGGCAGTGAACCCCTTCAGCAGCCCGACTGGGGCAGGGGCCCCTTGGCCTTCCTCAGGTGGGTTCACGTAGAGTCATAGACTCTCTCGTCAGTTATGTCAATCGGGCCAACAGACTGTCTTTAGATATGAGTTGTATTTTGTATGGCACTAAATGTTACTTGCAACAGCGAACTAGGTGTTAGTGCTCACAGGCTGCACATGAGCTGTAAATAGGTGTTCTGGTCACCAATAGTGTTTTATTTTTATAACATAATAGTCCTACTGTATGTTCTCAGCTGTCAATGTTCAGTTTTTTCTTGACAAACTACGTAAAATTAATAAATATACATTCACTTGTGAACCATTAAATTAAATAACAATAGATGTAGAGTCAAAATTATCTTGTTTCTCAGAAACAATTTGTTGTGGCATCAATGCGAGCAATAAATAATCTGGCAGAAGATTTGTCAGCGATTGAGGTATTATAAACGTCATACATTGTTGTGGCAGGCAACAAAATGTGCTTTACATGTTTTGGCTGATCTGTTTGAAGTGTTGGATAAGACTGTTGTGTTGCTACATGTTAGTAGACGATACACACGTCTTCCACGATAGATATGCTGCAAAATTGTTGTAAAACCAAGTCTGTTTGTTCCTGGGTTGTTGATGCAATGTACCTTACATGAAACCTTGTTCTCTCTGAATATTGTGTGCCAAAACGTTAAAATAGTAAACAAACCATTCAGAATGGATCGCCCTCTAGTGGCAGCTTTGAAGTTGGCAACATTTGCACATTCATAAAGACTGATTTAGAGTATCTCTTTCTAACAATTACCATGCATCTGTGTAACGGAACAGACAAACTCGCCTCAAAGATTTCACACACTTTCAGCAGCGACTCTTGCCTCAGGATTTTGTAATTAATTTATTAATGAAATGTGTATTCTACGTAAGATTCATTGCTGTTGTCTTGTAACCGCCGCTGTATATAGGTCAGATGAATGGAACGGCAGCAAACAGTGGCGCGGCGGCAGGATTTGGCACGACTGATGGACTCGACTTTGCACGAGCCTTCAACAACAATGCGGGCCAGCCAGGTAAAGACACACGTCTTGTAGCATCTTATCTCAGGTGTTAGGGCAGATGCCGTGACATTTCGAGAGGCACCAGTGTGGTGGAAATGCAAACATCGGTTCTGACAGAATGAAGATGTGCTTTTGAGGAAGTAGATACTTTGCAGGTGCGGTTGATTACCAGACATGGAGTGAGGTGTGGGTGTTTCCGACAGGCTGGTTGGGAGTGATATGTCAGGTGGGAGGGTTCACTCTGACGGATCGTAGACACGCAGAAGACACGGCCTTTCTTTGTTTCAGTCTGTGCTCGGCCATCGTGTGCACCGTGTTACTAACACAAGCACGTCTTCCGTTGTAGATGACGTTCCTGTAGGAATGTCTCTTGCACGTTTGGTACTAATTCCTGTTTATCGTGACCATCATTTTGGTGATTATTACCAAAGACGAATGTCACGTGAAACTTTTAATAACATGCGAAGATGTCCTTCCTGTAGTTGTTGTCAGCACACATGCTGACACGTACACATGCTGACACAACATTTCCTTACTTTCTCATCACAGTTCGTATGTGATATGTCATATGAGCAGTAATTGGAAAATAAATGATGTCTCCACAGAAAGGTACATCTAGGTATATTGAATGAAATGTCTGCGAACCACCCATGATAATAATGTTTGCATTGTCACATATCGGGACTGTAAGACGTCTCTCAGTCGACTCATGACAGGTTCACTTCTTGTGGTTACAGACAGGGTGTCTTGCTGCTTGCCTTTCAGAGCTGTCTGATCCTCTCGCATGTGGTAGTAATGTACCTTGTTTTAGATGCACAAACATTACCTCTGTAGTCACTGAGTAGCCGAACACTAAGCTTCCGATGCTCAAGCACTGCCTAGTAATAGTGTCTGGTGCCTTAGTTAACTGTTTCAGTCTGTCCCACAAACATTCAACTAGCAATAGTGACATGCAGAATATTCATGTCCCCTTTATGCTCATGATTCTTGCATGCAAAAACATGCATGCACATTGCACATGTACTTGTAAAAATTCCTGCAAGCAATAAATAGCTTGTAAAACTGTTTAATTATTTTCACCCCCTTAGGGAGTTTCTCAATAAATCACAAACGTAAACAATTGATTTTGTTGTATGTTATTTGTGACTGTGCATTCCTTTTTATATGAATGACCCAACCCCCACACCGTACTACTTCCTATACGAGTTATTCCAGACATAAATATATGACAGGGGAATGGATGGGAGGCATTGTTTTAAGATTCCGTGGTTGAAGACAATTGTTTTTAATTATAATAATAATACCATGTGGACATGCCATGTCCAATCAATCACTTTTAAGTAATGTTTCCATCGTCTGATGCCAATTTTGATTAAATTTAGCACAATTGTTGGCTCACACAAAAACATAAAAACTGCAAGTTATAAATTAAAATTTTACAATTTAAATAAAATGTTACCAAAATTGGAGCCAGGAGATATTTTGAAAGATTTATTTTACTTGTGCTGAGTACAGTAACATACAACCCATATATTATTAATATTATAATAACACTGACTCCTGACCCTGGTATTGTACATTCAGATCTGGAATAGCCTTAGTGGGCTTTGTGTCATAGGAGTGAGGATGAGTTGTTCTATGTGTAGTTTGCACGAGCTTTTATCTGTTTGTGTTGTATTAGTTTTATATAACTCTGCATGTAGTTCAGTAAGATAGAGCCACATTGTGTTCATGTGAATGTTTAAATCCTTGTCACCTGTACTTGAACGCAATGTGATTCTACCCAAGGGGATTCTCACTAAGGTTGTCATGAGCTCATCAGCCCAATTTATCATGTATAAACAGTTTCTTGTATTTTGAAAATTATCAACACCACCAGATGTGCCACCATTACACATTCACATGTGTGTCACAGAAAAAGTTTCCTTGATAATACAAATTTATTTTCACTGGTGTGTCACAGAAATAATATCCTTGATAATACAATTTTATTTTCACCGGTGTGTCACGGAAATAATATCCTTGATAATACAATTTTATTTTCACTGGTGTGTCAGAGAAATAGTATCCTTGATAATACAATTTTATTTTCACCGGTGTGTCACGGAAATAATATCCTTGATAATACAATTTTATTTTCACTGGTGTGTCACAGAAATAATATCCTTGATAATACAATTTTATTTTCACCAGTGTGTCACAGAAATAGTATCCTTGATAATACAATTTTATTTTCACCGGTGTGTCACGGAAATAATATCCTTGATAATACAAATTTATTTTCACTGGTGTGTCACAGAAATAATATCCTTGATAATACAATTTTATTTTCACCGGTGTGTCACGGAAATAATATCCTTGATAATACAATTTTATTTTCACTGGTGTGTCAGAGAAATAGTATCCTTGATAATACAATTTTATTTTCACTGGTGTGTCAGAGAAATAGTATCCTTGATAATACAATTTTATTTTCACCAGTGTGTCACAGAAATAGTATCCTTGGTATTATGGTCTTGTTTCACTGATGTGTCACTGGAATAGTATCCTTGATAATAATAACATGGCAGTAGTTCTTGAATTTTAAAAGCTTCTTAAATTTAACAGTGGATTCTGTTTAACGATAGGTTTTCCTTGTGAGCTCATGATCCTTGTGAAACATTCCCCGTGTTTGTAGTTGCACGTGTTGTGTAGTTGGCTGTTCTATCGTTTGCTTGTTCTTCCCACTAGGTGAGGCGATGGTGACCATCACCACTAATCCACCACCAGGTGTGTATCTGCCACAGGTAGCTCCGAAATCGTCTCACCGTTTCTTTAACATTGTGAACATACTAACAACTGACTCACTGCTCTGTAGCACAGGACTAAGTTTGTTATTATTATTGCCTTCATTAGAAAAATCAGGAATTAAAATGTGTTGGAAAACATTCAGTCATAACATATATTACTAGCAGGCAGGTAAAATTGGTTAAGATTTAAAAAAAGTATTTTAACCATAGATGTGTTCTTGTCATGTGCATGAAAGAGATGGTCATTGAACCTTCTGGTGATTACTATAAGCATATCCGTGGAAAGTATACATAATTCCTGTAAAAGTAATACCATTTCTGGTATACATTGATAAAATATATAAACTATTTATAATTATTATGTCCAGAATATTTAACTGAGAATGAAAAGTACATTGAGTAGATTAAAGTAACGGAAATGATGACTGGTTGTTATCAAATATGCGCAGACCTCAGAATAGCAGAATTCAACATTTGTACCTAAGGTGTATTGTACAGAACCAACAGCCCGAGTGGCCATGACTACATCAGTCAACCAGCTCATACACTCTGCCTCAATGCCTTCTTTCCTTTTCTCAAATGCTTTCACTTTCGTTCTGTCGCTGCTCTCGGCTAGACGTCACGGAGCCATCCTTGGATTTGTTTGATGTCGAGGGGGATACAGCCATCAGTGCTGTGGTCCCAGGTATCTTGAGTCAACGCCACCAGTACTTTCTCTCTCACTGCTTGCCGCTTTCAACACAACTCTCAACAAAAACAGTTTACTTTCTTATAATAGGAAGATCATTAAAATTATGTAATAATAATAATTATTATTTTATTAATTCAAAAAGATTGTATATTGTTTTGAAACACCTGCAGTTGTATTGAATTGAAATAAAGACACAGACACAGACATGCATGCACACACACCATGCACATACACACACACACACTCACCATGCATACACACACGCATGCACGCGCACGCGCATACATACATACATACATACAACACTTTATATACAGTATATATATATACACGTATATATATATATATATATATATATATATATATATATATATATGGTGATAGATAATAATAATGACATTTTGTATAGCGTCAGCATCTGCCATGTCACAGTATTTGTTCATTAATTAGACACAGATCACATTAGGTCATAGTTTACCATGATATATTTAATACTCTTTGAAATCATAATTGCTTTGTGTATACCATCTCTTGTAGAAATTAAAGTGAATTGTCCAGTTACTGGTTTAATGTAAAATTCTCACATTCTGTTTGTTGTAATATCAGTGCACTGTAAAAATGGAATGGTTAATTTCTTGCTCTAGTTTGGGTATAGACTCGATTCTATATGTGATAGATGCAAAACATTGTCAAATGAATATCACATTTCTGTCTTTAGTAAAATAGTGCACGGTCATTTTCTCATATTTTAAGTTTTCTTGCTTGAGAATTTTTTTTTAAATAAATTAAATGTTATGATTATTATTTATATGTCTCACATCCATTATGGTAGATCCAATATAATTATAGATGGCTGAATGTGATGAAAGCGTAACATTTTCTTGATGTAGCAATAAGGACGATCAGTTTTAATAACTAACGTGATGCATGCAAAAATCACAGGCCTCTAGATTTATATCTCTTCTGTTCCTTATCACTGTCAAGTACATTTGTTGTGATTGTTGTGTATTTTAATCAGAGAAGTCTGGTTAATAGGAGCAACACCCGAGCATTTGTACAATGTGGCTCAGTGTTGTTATGAATAGACGTGTTGTGTTGTGAAGATAGTGTGTTATGTAATGAAGATAGTGTGTAGCGTAGTCACCAGAGCGGCTAGTGTGTTGTAGCTGGCGGTGTTGTGACAGTATTGTTTCACCGTGTTGAAGTCAATTGAAGGAAACACATCCACCCATAAGATCTTATTACTTCAGTAAATAGCTGATGTTGTTGCAATGTGTTGTTGTCAGTACACAGTGTTGTCAGTCAGTATTGTTGTCATCGTTAGCAGGTTGTGTTTTCAGCCAGCGACGTTGTTGTAATTTAGCAGTGTTGTGCTCATCCAGCAGTGTTGTCAGTAGCTCGAATGTGTCAACATGTGGCACACGCCATGTGTCACATGACTTGTGCCACATGACTTGTGACAAGTGACGTGTGACACACTTGAATGAAGAGTGTGCCAATAAGCTGCTGTGTTGCACAATGTACATGTGGCAATGTGTTCTCTCTAAGCTATGCTGGACCTAGAGGATGCTCTCTCCCTTGAGCTGCCTGCTGTCCCTGTCTGTACACCTGCAGGTTTGTCAGTCTCTTGCTTCCTCCCTCATCTCTCTCCCACTCCTCCCTCCTGTCTCTCCCACTCCCCCCTCCTGTCTCCCCCCCCTCCGCGGTTCTGTCTCTTCATATACTCATTGGCAATGCTAGTAGATCTACCCTGATCAAGTGTGAACGACACCCATCCTGTGGATCTGCTCAGATCCGTTGTGATCCCTGAGATCCATACTGTGGATCTGATCGGATCCGTTACGATCCCTGAGTTCCATACTGTGGATCTACTTAGATCCATTATGATCCCTGAGATCCATACTGTCGATCTGATCTGATCTGATCAGGTACAATCTCAGATCCATACTGTCGATCTGATCTGGTACAATCTCAGATCCATACCGCGGATCTGCACTAATCAGGAATCATCTCGGAGCTATACTGTAGATCTGCACTGATCACATTTTGTTTTGAGATTCATAGTGTGGATCTTCTTGGATCAGGTATGATCTCTGAGATCCATAATGTGAATCTGATCAGATAAAGAAGATCACACATCTGCTGCACTAATCACGTATGATCGCTGAGATCCATACTGTAGATCTGCTCAGATCAATGATCAGTTAGTATTTATGGTCAGTTGCTAAGCAGTAGGTTGTGCCAGAAGCAATTCTATTATGATCAGACTTAATGCTGCTGAGATTGATTGGAAACAGGGCGTAATTTTTGTAATTGACTGATCAAGAAACTGATGTCTTGGTCCCTAGTCAGTGCATGTGTAACCTCCGTCATGTTTTGTCTCACCGACAATAGTTGCATTTGTTTATTACATTATTTGGGCAGCATGTGATCTACCAAATCAGAGTAAGTTTTACGAAACTTATTGCTCAGCAGGAGGGTCACGTAATGGATACATCAGTTATAGGTAACAGCCACATGGAAGCTGGGCCATCACTACTGTGTCTTCTAATCAACACATGTACAAAAACAATGTTTAGCATATAAAAGTTAGTTAAGTTGTAATTTTATCCAAATGTAAATCAAAAATTAAATACATTAATACTTTTCCGTTACTGTTTTGCCATGTTGTGGACCAGACACAAGGGTGTGCAAGGATTGATTTTAACTGATCATTTACAAATAAACTACGTCTTGTTATGGGCAGGATGCTGCTTTGTCTACGCACCTTAAACTTCTGTCGCTTTCTGCAAGTGCTGGTGACAGCCCTGATTGCAAATAACTGCACACTACCTTCCTTCGCAGAAGGCTGCAGAATGCTCAAATAGAAATGTCACCTGTTACATTGTACAGAGTCTTCTGTGACACGTGTTTAAGTTGTGCCATGCAAATATGTTTATTTTGCTACTTTAAGCTGTAGAATGTGTAGCGTCAAGCTATAATATAATGCCAATTTAGTCCTTGACCTTGTATAACAAATAATCCTTGCTGTCAATCAGTAACCAATGTAATTATTATCATATAAAGTAATGCAATAAATAGAACTGTTTCAAGGCTGATCAGTCGAATTAGGCTATGTTGATACAGTTGTACAATTAATGCATTGCCTTGCACCACCTGAAAGTCCTTGACTTCCAACAATTCTTAAATGTCCAAACATTTAAAAATTAAATTTATTGTTCATACCTTTACAAGTGTGACACTGTTTGAGATATTCTAGAGATGGCTGGCTCCAGGTGGCTTGAATACACCCTTGCATGTGTAGCAGGGTGCCCGCAGATGTACGCGGCAGAGTGTAAGTAGATGCTTTCAGCAGCAGTTTATCTGGTGACGAATTGTGTTAGAGACGTGACTTGTTGATCGTGTCATGTTGACTGATGTGTCGTTCGCATCTTGTCAGCTATGTCAGTGTCACAGTGATATGTGACTCGAAGGTGTTTTCTCTCTGCAAGCTGGCCTGGATATTGCTGCTGGTCCGGTCACACCATCTTCTCCCCAATTGTCAGCACCGCCTGGTGCCATGGTCATACGTATGTTACTAGCGTCATTGTTGTTGTAGTCTAGTAACTAGTTGGGTCACCTGCTTGTGAGGACTTGTTGTCAACCAAGGTCTAGAGATTGTCCCATCCCGTACTTCCACTGTACCGGTAGTTGGTTTAGCAAGTGGCATGTCACATTCCGTCAAAGTGTCTTGCATGGTAGTGTATTGTATTGCACCAAACCCGAAAGCTTTTTCCAACTAGGTTGGATTGCAAAGTGATACTTCAGTTGGTACTGGACAGTATTGTCAGTGCCATTTCTGTTATACGCATGACCCACACGATTAAAAAAAATCCGTGATTAGTTAGTCAGGTCAAAGAGAATCCATTTCAACAAAGTCATGTTTCGAGACTGATGCTAAAATTAACTTCAATTTATTGTTGACATCACACCCTGTGTCCGTGGGCAAACTACAGTTTGGCCAGGTTTTCTGAGGACTCGGTTGTTAGTTTCATATTTTTTATTTAATATGCATCAAGTGTTTGATGGTTAAAGTAAAAAACCTGAAATCATTGACTGACAATAATTCAATGAAAAACGTTGGTATGTTGGAATTATGGTGTAGCTTTGGAGTAGATGTAGAGGCCAACTGTTTCGTGTCGTAGTCACACCACATAATTTCTTTATTTGGCTTTGATCCACTGCAGATTTATAATTTTTTATTTTTGCATCTGCTATCTTGACAGTACTTTGTATAGTCGGTTGGCAACATTGTTGTTATCGAAGACAAGTTCCATTGGTTTATGTCTCATGAAGTTTTAGCTACATGGTAGTTTGTTAAAATACCTTAGTTTCCTACTCGATCTTGCTATCATAGTGTTGCCTTGTTTTTATTTAGGTTCAAGTTGTTTTCACCCTTCAGAAATTCGTTTTTATTTTTGCACATAGCATACATGCATTGTGGTGGGAATTATGTGTATGTTTTTAATTAGTATTAAGGAAGTGCAACAGTGCATGTAATAGTACATGTGTAGTCTGTGATATTGTTCATGTTGATAGTGTGAACATTAAAAAAAAATGTAATATTAAAACTGTTTGTGAGATTTTTAAAGAATACTGGTAATTATGGTTGTATGTCAGATTAATTATTGATGATAACCAGGGGGTGATATTTGTAGAGACTTCTGTTTATAATCTCATAAATGACTGCTTTCCAATTACAGAATAGTATTTGTAATATAACTGCAGCCATATACAATTCACTTGTACTTAAAATAATAAAGTGATTTTTTAAAAGTTTTATTAATATCTTGTATGATTGTACTGTCTTAACTTCTGGTTACAATGGTTGATTGAAAATTAAAATGATAAATGGTCAGTCATTGATATCATTGAAAATCACCAGTGAACCCTGCATTCGTAGTGACCAAGGGTCTTGTAGTAGTTGTTGGTCAGTCAGAGATGATGTAGCCAGTGACATGTGTGTTACGTCGTAGCTGGACTAGACATGTCCAAGACATCGGGGCCGTGTCCGGCCAGTCCTTCCTTCCGTTCTCCCAGCCCGGCGTTTGGCGCAGGAGCACCAAGTAGGTGCACTCATGGCTCGTACTTTGGCCTCGAATCATCCCTAGCGCTTCAGTAGGATCCATCTTGGGATGTTCTCTCCACAGGGGGCAATCCTGCATTGGGAGACCAATCCCTCGGTGCTTATGATATTAATAATTGATCAGGCCACTTGTTTTGAGAGGCCAGAGCTTCCTGGATGAACGAACGGTCTCCCAAGACGGGTCCTACTGTACATTGGCATCATATCCGCTGTATGTTGGCTTCTCTGTTCAACATGGGTGCTGGCCAAGTGGTTAGCAGCCTAGTTGAGTAAGGATAAAGGCTTCAGATGCAGTGCTGTTTCTTGTGACTTACTCCACAAAGACAGCTGCGCTATCTATGAATGTTATGGATTACGTATGTGTGTGGGTGTGAATCTGCTGAGCTGATACAGTGTTGTATACTAATTGTATATGTAATATGTGGTGATACTGTTATCATTTATCTGGTACTCATGTTAATGCCCAATTCTGTTGGTTTGTGCCAAAATTCCCACACTGATGTTACATGCCCTACAAATGCCAGTGCTACATACAGTGTACTAGAAATAGTGACACAATTATGCAACCGCTCTGATATGTTGCCATGGCAATGATTCGCAGAATTGTCATAGCAACAATGGCTAAGCATTACTAATGTGTGCAGTTGCTATTGGACGTCTATTCGGTTTTTCTTTTGCCAGTCGGCTTGGACATGACCTTGACCTCTACTCCGCCTGTGCAGCGTTCCGCTAGTCCGTCTTTTGGCCTACGTATGTTGCATTGAGTTTGTGTTCTCAGATGGTTTGCAGGTGTCGTCTTTTAGTGATCTACAGTGCATTAGTTACTATCAGGTCATATGGAGAAGCACGTATTTTGTTTAATTTCTTCTCATTGAGTAATTGTGTTCTGAAAATGTTAAGAACAGGGTATATTTTTATTCCCTTTGTTATTGCCACCATATGTGGGTTGTATGGATCTCTTTATGAGAAAGCAGTATGTTTATATGTTCACACTGCATTCAGTTTGGTTTACAAAATAAATATTTTGGAAGTATGGATGTAACAGTAATCACAGTGTATAGAAATGTAAGGGTAATTCACGTAATACCGGTAGTAATTGTTATAGAATTGTAGATGATTTCTTTAATTTAATTGCATAAGTTACATCAGAATTAATTATTTGAATTTTTCATATCATACTACCTGAAAAAGCTTACATCTGAAGTACTGTCGTGTGCTTTTTTTATAAATAGTTGTTATTTTTATGTAAATTAATATTAAGTGGTCACTTAATACAGCTACTTTTATATTAAATGGTTGATTAACTAAAACAGGACATCAGAATAGAGCAGGTGTAGGGAATGTATCCATCTTGGTCAGTACATTTGACTCTATTCACTCTGACGGTGGATACGTGAACTTGTGTAGAGTTGTGGGATAGTCATGTGATCTTGTGCATCTTCTGTTTTGCCAGCTGCCATGGACATGGGCATTTCTGCGTCACCTCCAACGAACATGTCCACCAGTCCAGGTGTGGTCCTCATTCTAGTCCCTCTTGTTTTCCCCATCCTTTTTCTGTTCCCTTTCTTGTCTTCCCAGTCCTCTTTCTAATCCCTCTTTCTTGTTTTCCCCATCCCTTTTCTGTTCTCTTTCTTTTCTTCCCAGTACTCTTTTTAATCCATCTTTCTTGTTTTCCCCATCCCTTTTCTGTTCTCTTTCTTGTCTTCCCAGTACTCTTTTTAATCCATCTTTCTTGTTTTCCCCATCCCTTTTCTGTTCCTTTTCTTGTCTTCCCAGTACTCTTTCTAATCCCTCTTTCTTGTTTTCCCCATCCCTTTTCTGTTCCCTTTCTTGTCTTCCCAGTACTCTTTCTAATCCCTCTTTCTTGTTTTCCCCATCCCTTTTCTGTTCCTTTTCTTGTCTTCCCAGTACTCTTTCTAATCCCTCTTTCTTGTTTTCCCCATCCTTTTTCTGTTCCCTTTCTTGTCTTCCCAGTACTCTTTCTAATCCCTCTTTCTTGTTTTCCCATCCTTTTCTGTTCCTTTCTTGTCTTCCCAGTACTCTTTCTAATCCCTCTTTCTTGTTTTCCCATCCTTTTTCTGTTCCCTTTCTTGTCTTCCCAGTACTCTTTCTAATCCCTCTTTCTTGTTTTCCCCATCCTTTTTCTGTTCCTTTCTTGTCTTCCCAGTACTCTTTCTAATCCCTCTTTCTTGTTTTCCCCATCCTTTTTCTGTTCCTTTTCTTGTCTTCCCAGTACTCTTTCTAATCCCTCTTTCTTGTTTTCCCCATCCTTTTTCTGTTCCTTTTCTTGTCTTCCCAGTACTCTTTCTAATCCCTCTTTCTTGTTTTCCCCATCCTTTTTCTGTTCCTTTTCTTGTCTTCCCAGTACTCTTTCTAATCCCTCTTTCATGTTTCCCCCATCCTTTTTCTGTTCCCTTTCTTGTCTTCCCAGTACTCTTTCTAATCCCTCTTTCTTGTTTTCCCCATCCTTTTTCTGTTCCCTTTCTTGTCTTCCCAGTACTCTTTCTAATCCCTCTTTCTTGTTTTCCCCATCCTTTTTCTGTTCCCTTTCTTGTCTTCCCAGTACTCTTTCTAATCCCTCTTTCTTGTTTTCCCCATCCTTTTTCTGTTCCTTTTCTTGTCTTCCCAGTACTCTTTCTAATCCCTCTTTCTTGTTTTCCCCATCCTTTTTCTGTTCCCTTTCTTGTCTTCCCAGTACTCTTTCTAATCCCTCTTTCTTGTTTTCCCCATCCTTTTTCTGTTCCCTTTCTTGTCTTCCCAGTACTCTTTCTAATCCCTCTTTCTTGTTTTCCCCATCCTTTTTCTGTTCCTTTCTTGTCTTCCCAGTACTCTTTCTAATCCCTCTTTCTTGTTTTCCCCATCCTTTTTCTGTTCTCTTTCTTGTCTTCCCAGTACTCTTTCTAATCCCTCTTTCTTGTTTTCCCCATCCTTTTTCTGTTCCTTTTCTTGTCTTCCCAGTACTCTTTCTAATCCCTCTTTCTTGTTTTCCCCATCCTTTTTCTGTTCCCTTTCTTGTCTTCCCAGTACTCTATCTAATCCCTCTTTCTTGTTTTCCCCATCCTTTTTCTGTTCCCTTTCTTGTATTCCCAGTACTCTATCTAATCCCTCTTTCTTGTTTTCCCCATCCTTTTTCTGTTCCCTTTCTTGTATTCCCAGTACTCTATCTAATCCCTCTTTCTTGTTTTCCCCATCCTTTTTCTGTTCCCTTTCTTGTATTCCCAGTACTCTATCTAATCCCTCTTTCTTGTTTTCCCCATCCTTTTTCTGTTCCCTTTCTTGTCTTCCCAGTACTCTTTCTAATCCCTCTTTCTTGTTTTCCCCATCCTTTTTCTGTTCCTTTTCTTGTCTTCCCAGTACTCTTTCTAATCCCTCTTTCTTGTTTTCCCCATCCTTTTTCTGTTCCCTTTCTTGTCTTCCCAGTACTCTTTCTAATCCCTCTTTCTTGTTTTCCCCATCCTTTTTCTGTTCCCTTTCTTGTCTTCCCAGTACTCTTTCTAATCCCTCTTTCTTGTTTTCCCCATCCTTTTTCTGTTCCTTTTCTTGTCTTCCCAGTACTCTTTCTAATCCCTCTTTCTTGTTTTCCCCATCCTTTTTCTGTTCCCTTTCTTGTCTTCCCAGTACTCTTTCTAATCCCTCTTTCTTGTTTTCCCCATCCTTTTTCTGTTCCCTTTCTTGTCTTCCCAGTACTCTTTCTAATCCCTCTTTCTTGTTTTCCCCATCCTTTTTCTGTTCCTTTCTTGTCTTCCCAGTACTCTTTCTAATCCCTCTTTCTTGTTTTCCCCATCCTTTTTCTGTTCCTTTCTTGTCTTCCCAGTACTCTTTCTAATCCCTCTTTCTTGTTTTCCCCATCCTTTTTCTGTTCCTTTCTTGTCTTCCCAGTACTCTTTCTAATCCCTCTTTCTTGTTTTCCCCATCCTTTTTCTGTTCCCTTTCTTGTCTTCCCAGTACTCTTTCTAATCCCTCTTTCTTGTTTTCCCCATCCTTTTTCTGTTCCCTTTCTTGTCTTCCCAGTACTCTATCTAATCCCTCTTTCTTGTTTTCCCCATCCTTTTTCTGTTCCCTTTCTTGTCTTCCCAGTACTCTTTCTAATCCCTCTTTCTTGTTTTCCCCATCCTTTTTCTGTTCCTTTCTTGTCTTCCCAGTACTCTTTCTAATCCCTCTTTCTTGTTTTCCCCATCCTTTTTCTGTTCCCTTTCTTGTCTTCCCAGTACTCTTTCTAATCCCTCTTTCTTGTTTTCCCAACCTTTTTCTGTTCCCTTTCTTGTCTTCCCAGTACTCTTTCTAATCCCTCTTTCTTGTTTTCCCCATCCTTTTTCTGTTCCCTTTCTTGTCTTCCCAGTACTCTTTCTAATCCCTCTTTCTTGTTTTCCCCATCCTTTTTCTGTTCCTTTCTTGTCTTCCCAGTACTCTTTCTAATCCCTCTTTCTTGTTTTCCCCATCCTTTTTCTGTTCCCTTTCTTGTCTTCCCAGTACTCTTTCTAATCCCTCTTTCTTGTTTTCCCCATCCTTTTTCTGTTCCCTTTCTTGTCTTCCCAGTACTCTTTCTAATCCCTCTTTCTTGTTTTCCCCATCCTTTTTCTGTTCCCTTTCTTGTCTTCCCAGTACTCTTCTAATCCCTCTTTCTTGTTTTCCCCATCCTTTTTCTGCTCCCTTTCTTGTCTTCCCAGTACTCTATCTAATCCCTCTTTCTTGTTTTCCCCATCCTTTTTCTGTTCCCTTTCTTGTCTTCCCAGTACTCTATCTAATCCCTCTTTCTTGTTTTCCCCATCCTTTTTCTGTTCCCTTTCTTGTCTTCCCAGTACTCTTCTATCCCTCTTTCTTGTTTTCCCCATCCTTTTTCTGTTCCCTTTCTTTTCCCAGTACTCTTTCTAATCCCTCTTTCTTGTTTTCCCATCCTTTTTCTGTTCCCTTTCTTGTCTTCCCATACTCTTCTAATCCTCTTTCTTGTTTTCCCCATCCTTTTTCTGTCTCCCTTCTTGTCTTCCCAGTATTTTTATCCCTCTTTCTTGTTTTCCCATCCTTTTTCTTTCCCTTTCTTGTCTTCCCAGTACTCTTTCTAATCCCTCTTTCTTGTTTTCCCATCCTTTTTCTGTTCCCTTCCTTGTCTTCCCAGTACTCTTTCTAATCCCTCTTTCTTGTTTTCCCCATCCTTTTTCTGCACACTTTCTTGTCTTCCCAGTACTCTTTCTAATCCCTCTTTCTTGTTTTCCCCATCCTTTTTCTGTTCCCTTTCTTGTCTTCCCAGTACTCTTTCTAATCCCTCTTTCTTGTTTCCCCATCCTTTTTCTACTCCCTTTCTTGTCTTCCCAGTACTCTTTCTAATCCCTCTTTCTTGTTTTCCCATCCTTTTTCTACTCCCTTTCTTGTCTTCCCAGTACTCTTTCTAATCCCTCTTTCTTGTTTTCCCCATCCTTTTTCTGTTCCCTTTCTTGTCTTCCCAGTACTCATTCTTGTTTTCGTCATCCTTTTTCTGTTCCCTTTTTCTTATCTTCCCAGTACTCTTTCTAATCACTCTGTCTGTGGTCCTCTTTTTGATCCCACTTTCTTGCCTTTCCCTTCGTCTTTCTACTCCTACATTCTTGTCTTCCTCTTGGTAGTGGCCAACACTCATGGTGGAGTCAAATGATCAGGGTTGGCCTTTCCCCTATTTTATTCCCTCTTTCATGTGTTCACCTTTCTACTTCCACTTCCCTCCCCCATCCTTTGTTTCCCTTTGCTTGCCCTCAGTTGTCGTCTGTTTCTCCGCAATCTTGTCGCAAATCGTCCAGTCTCCCATAATGCACTTCACACACTTATTTTATTTTGAAAGCTGGTTTTGTTCTTCACAAATCATAACTTATTTGGTTTGTAGTAGAAGTTTTATCTCTGTTGGTCAAAGTTTCATTTGTTACATAGGCACTGTCTGGCAGCAAGAATGTTCTCTGTGACTAGTAATTTCTTGAACTACAAGTAGATTCTCTGTCCTGCTACATGTCTCCATCTCATTAATTCTCACGTATAATTTGGTTTCTTAACTTGGGTTTTGTCTGATTTATTCTTCTTGTAGTCAACATTTCTTCATGTTTTATATTTCCTTTGACAAATACTTTCCTTTTCAAACACAATTTATACCCTGCAAGTAGATGTTGACATTCTGGAGTCGGTTTCCTTCTCGAAAGTGTTGATGTTGACTTTCAATGAAATTCATAGTTACATTTATTTTTCGGTTATCAAGATATCATCTACTGATATTCATTTTTTAAAGGTAAAGGAAGAATACACAGTGTGTCATCAACTGATGTAGCTGGGCTGGCTCATGTTTGATATGGCTGTGTGATAGAGGCTGAAATGATGTGACAATGTGTCACTGTAATTTGGACAAGACCAGAGCGAAACGTGCCATAGTTTCTTACGAAATTATCGTTACTGCAGCACTGAGATGCCTCATTCGATGTCAAAAGTCTCATGCAAGCTATGATATTTTGATACGTTGACACAATTTGTTTATCTATGATGAGGTATCAGCTGTCCTTGGTGGCATGTTGGTGCCATCAATAGTGTGTCATTTAATGGTAATTGCTTAAATTGAGATAATAGTTTGCGTTCTATCAGTATACCTTACATATGTATGATGATCTGCTGTACACAGGTCATGATGATCTGCTGTACACAGGTCATGATGATCTGCTGTACACAGGTCATGATGATCTG
This sequence comes from Ridgeia piscesae, assembly GCA_025642075.2. NCBI lineage: Eukaryota > Metazoa > Annelida > Polychaeta > Sabellida > Siboglinidae > Ridgeia > Ridgeia piscesae. The sequence goes on from JAODUO010000029.1 coordinate 706,647, forward strand.
CTGTACACAGGTCATGATGATCTGCTGTACACAGGTCACCAGTACATCATAGATGCAGCCAAAGAAAGGAGAGGTAGATTGTTGTGTAGAGTGTGAGTTGATAGAAGGGTCCCGAGTGTGGACTTGGTGTGGATGTGAGGTGGTGGTTGTGGACTAACCCAGACAATTGTGTTCTCAAGGTGCTATGGGTCGTGGCATGCCACTGCAACCAGGACAAACAGGTAGACTGAAGAGCACCTGTAGATTGTAGACCAGTGTCACTGTAGTATTCGTTACACTTACTTGTCTGTCATACCGTTCCCGTCACCCGCAATCATGTGTAGAGGGTTAGGACGAATGTTGTTTGTTGTACAACACGCGTCACTGGAATGCGTGGTTGTTGTGCATAGACGTGAACTTTGGCATGTAGTGTTGAGTTACTGTGCATGGACTTGTACACTTGTGCATGGACTTGTACACTTGTAGTGAATGTATGCTTGTGTGACAGACAAGTACACGCCCTGTGCTTGTGTGGTGTATAGACGGTGGATGTTGATATTTGTGTGACATGTGTACATGTGAGCACGATCACGTACTGATAGGAGTCACATTGCCTGGCACCAGTGCATTATTTGAGGCACTATTGAGCACCAGCTGTAGCACTGTTGAGCACCAATAGAGCACCAGTGCATTCGTTATCTGTACCATTGTGGAGCACCAGTGCATTAGCTGTAGCACTGTTGAACACAGTGCATTAGCTGTAGCACTGTTGAGCACCAGTTCATTAGCTGCACCATTGTTGAGCTCCAGTGCAATAGCTGTACCGTGGCTCATATGGCTGCACCACTGTTGAGCACCAGTGCATTAGCTGTATTAGTGTTGAGCACCAGTGCATTAGCTTCATCAGTGTTGAGCACCAGTGCACTAGCGGTACCCCAGTGGAGCACTGGTGCATTCGTTACCTGTACCATTGTTGAGCACCAGTACATTAGCTGTACCATGGCTTGTACGGCTGCACCACTGTTGAGCACCAGTGCATTAGCGGTATTAGTGTTAAGCACCAGTGCATTAGCTTAATCAGTGTTGTGCACCAATGCATTAGCAGTACCCTTGTGGAGCACTGGTGCATTCGTTAGCTATACTACTGTTGAACACCATTGCATTAGCTGTACCACTGTCATTGGATTATCACAGCGTGATGTTATTGCTGGTAGACATTTCATGTGAGGATATCCAGATGAGATCCGGTTTGGGGTGGGGTGATTTAGATCCTCACCGTGGATGAGATCCATAAGGTACCAGTATGCTTGGTTGAGAATGATGTGACTGGATGTGACTTACTAGGATTAGTTTTGATAGGGGATTCTTATGTACTACAGTATCATGTGACTGTGTTAAAATTCAATGGTGTTAATGTAGTAGAATTGTGGGACAGTTGGAGATGGGTGCCTTGCTGGTGTTGGCAGCCAGGGGGCTGAAGTGAATGGTATACTGGGAATCACAGGGATACTTTGTCAAAATACTCACTTGTAAAGACCTGTCTGGAAACTAGTAGTAACATTTCTGAAGCGGAATAGCTGTTTAGTTGTTATAGTTTTAGCAATGTATGATGGAAATGAGAAGAACACCTTTATTGCAAGGTGTTGTAATATCTGTGTTTGTTTATACCTGTAAATTTCAGTATTTAGGCTTACTAGTTACTTTGAAAGACAGCACTGTTGTCTTGTGTTTTATATGTGATTTATTCTACCAGAGCTGAATCAGTAGAACACAGATACAAGAGCAGCTGGTGGCTTATGAGTGCAGTAGTAGTATTTTTATAGTTAAAACTAAAGCATGTGTGTCTGCTCTCTTATATTGTTCTTCTGACATGTGTCTGCTCTCTTATATTGTTCTTCTGACACGTGTCTGCTCTCTTATATTGTTCTTCTGACATGTGTGTGCTCTCTCATGTTGTTCTTCTGACATGTGTGTGCTCTCTTATGTTGTACTTCTGACATGTGTCTGCTCTCTTATGTTGTTCTTCTGACATGTTTCTGCTCTCTTATGTTGTACCTCTGACATGTGTCTGCTCTCTTATGTTGTTCTTCTGACATGTGTGTCTACTCTCTTATGTTGTTCTTCTGACATGTGTGTCAGCTCTCTTATGTTCTTTTGACATGTGTCTGCTCTCTTATGTTGTTCTTCTGACATGTGTGTCTGCTCTCTTATGTTGTTCTTCTGACATGTGTGTCTGCTCTCTTATGTTGTTCTTCTGACATGTTTCTGCTCTCTTATGTTGTTCTTCTGACATGTGTCTGCTCTCTTATGTTGTTCTTCTGACATGTGTGTCTGCTCTCTTATGTTGTTCTTCTGACATGTGTGTCAGCTCTCTTATGTTCTTTTGACATGTGTCTGCTCTCTTATGTTGTTCTTCTGACATGTGTGTCAGCTCTCTTATGTTCTTCTGACATGTGTGTGCTCTCTTATGTTGTTCTTCTGACATGTGTCTGCTCTCTTATGTTGTTCTTCTGACATGTGTCTGCTCTCTTATATTGTTCTTCTGACATGTGTCTGCTCTCTTATGTTGTTCTTCTGACATGTGTCTGCTCTCTCATGTTGTTCTTCTGACATGTGTATGCTCTCTTATTTTGTTCTTCTGATATGTGTGTCTGCTCTCTTATGTTGTTCTTCTGACATGTGTGTCAGCTCTCTTATGTTCTTCTGACATGTGTCTGCTCTCTTATATTGTTCTTCTGACATGTGTGTCTGCTCTCTTATGTTGTTCTTCTGACATGTGTCTGCTCTCTTATATTGTTCTTCTGACATGTGTCTGCTCTCTTATGTTGTTCTTCTGACATGTGTCTGCTCTCTTATATTGTTCTTCTGACATGTGTCTGCTCTCTTATATTGTTCTTCTGACATGTGTCTGCTCTCTTATATTGTTCTTCTGACATGTGTCTGCTCTCTTATGTTGTTCTTCTGACATGTGCCTCGTAGTCTGTGTAGGTTGTCCTAATGTGTATGCCTGCTGTCTGTAGGATATGATGGCTTTGGGGATCTGATGAGGCCGGCAACAACAACAGAGCTGCCCTCAAAGAAAGAGATGCGTCTCATCTCAAATGACCTTGACACCAGTCTTGCATCTCTTGTTGGTAATCTGAACATGAACGGGCCAGCCATGAACGTCAAGAAGTATGTTTAACTCTGCTTTCACTTCTCACCAATATAGATATCTAGTTATCTCAATAAATACAGAGATATATTCATCTTGATAAATATACACTGATCTATAAAGGTTTATTGATCAATAAATCTCTTTAAAAAAATCACATGTAATTTTAGGAATTTTCTTGAATGAGCCTGATTCTCAGACCTCCTGGAATCGGTGAGGGTTTGCATATAAATGATTACTGATCTGTATGTTGCACATCTGAATCATAAAAAAGTTAGGAGTGCATCAATTTAAAAGGGCCTATGTTAAAATCAAGCAGTAGTTAAACACATATGGAAGTGATTCTGATAACTCGGTTCCTTGCCCACTTGCCATGTGATATGTTATCTCTGCAGACAGTGTGTGAAGTGAAGACTTGTGTGTTTCAGAGCAGACCACCAGTGGATTCCATCGTCAGGGGAGAAGAAGCTGACAGGGGGGAGTACGTGGCAAACCCCCATGGGTGCACAAGGGGCGGGCGGTGTGTACCCCGCCCAGGCTGGCATGGGACAGCAGGCCTACCCCATGGTAAGTGAGATCTGTAGAGGGTATCACCAGGGTAGAAAATAGTTGTCTAACGTGGTGCCACACTGAGTGTTGTGGTGTCAGGGAAGTGTTTATGATCCACATTTTGCCATGTGCACTCTCAAGAGTGTTTTGTAAAACAGTTTGGTTAGTTCGCGGCTTGTCGTAAAATGTTGTAATTTTTATTTTGTTTGCATTTTGGTTCTGCTTACTGTGTAGCAACTCTGGCGAGAAAAGACAGTGTAAAGTCAGCAAAGTTCTCATGTTGTACATGGTACAATTTCTGTCAGCATGTCAGCAATCATGTCAGATATGGTACCAGCCACATCAGCATGACAGCAGTGACATGTATTGTTAATGTAACAAACTAATAGGTCAGATATACGTGTAGGACTGTTAGTATAATCAGTGCTCTATGAATAATAATTTATGATAATTGTAGATCTTTTTCTTATAGATTTTATTTACTTTTACTATTACGTAACAGATTTGCTCAAGAAACAGTTTGTTCTCACATATTATTATTGGTGCCGGTGCTGCTTTCTCATACTTTGCCAGAGATGAGTAAATCACTGGGAATAATATAGTTACTAGTTAATTAGAATGAATTAACTAAGGCCACAGGTAGGTTCACTAAACAGTATTGTCGTGTGAACAGTTACACAGCAAGTTGTCGTCTCTTGATACAGATGATGATGCAAGTAAACCCGTATCTAAGTCAGCCCCGTGTCTTACATCCTGCGCAAAACTCATGGAATGGCAGCGTATGTTCGGTTTGTTCCATTTGACAGCGCCACCTGGTTGCTGGCAATCGCATCGCGTTTGTGTTCTGGCGTTGAGCTAACCGGAAAGCTTTGGTTTTGCTTGTTACTACCATGGCACCCGTTGTTGGACGGTGTGCACCAAGCACTTTGCTCAGTCACTTGGTGGTGGATGCTTGAGTCCTGATTAACAATCCAGTTAGCACCCATATTGCTGTTGTTGTTACCCTAATAATGTTGTCGGGATGAATAAATACACTGCAGAGCATATACAAGTAAATCTTTCTCATATCTAATATGTGTATGTTGGGGTGTTGTTGTGAGATCACATTGGAGGTACCTGCACAAGCGTGAGGTTAGGTTTGAGATTCTCGCACTGACTAATCCAGTTTTGACTGGTTTGATGCGTTCTTTAACACATACTTCTGTCCGACTGACAGCCCACTCTCCTTCACTCTCACTGACAGCCCACTCTCCTTCACTCTCACTGACAGCCCACTCTCCTTCACTCTCACTGACAGCCCACTCTCCTTCACTCTCACTGACAGCCCACTCTCCTTCACTCTCACTGACAGCCCACTCTCCTTCACTCTCACTGACAGCCCACTCTCCTTCACTCTCACTGACAGCCCACTCTCCTTCACTCTCACTGACAGCCCACTCTCCTTCACTCTCACTGACAGCCCACTCTCCTTCACTCTCACTGACAGCCCACTCTCCTTCACTCTCACTGACAGCCCACTCTCCTTCACTCTCACTGACAGCCCACTCTCCTTCACTCTCACTGACAGCCCACTCTCCTTCACTCTCACTGACAGCCCACTCTCCTTCACTCTCACTGACAGCCCACTCTCCTTCACTCTCACTGACAGCCCACTCTCCTTCACTCTCACTGACAGCCCACTCTCCTTCACTCTCACTGACAGCCCACTCTCCTTCACTCTCACTGACAGCCCACTCTCCTTCACTCTCACTGACAGCCCACTCTCCTTCACTCTCACTGACAGCCCACTCTCCTTCACTCTCACTGACAGCCCACTCTCCTTCACTCTCACTGACAGCCCACTCTCCTTCACTCTCACTGACAACCCTCTCCTTCTTCCTCAATTCTTCACTCTCACTGACAGCCCACTCTCCTATCACTCTCACTGACAGCCACTCTCCTTCATCTCCTGACAGCCCACTCCTCTTCTACCTCACACACCCACTCTCCTTCACTTCACAACCGACCTCTTTCTACACTCACCCCACCAATCCCTCTTCCCAACCGACCTCTTTCTACACTCACCCCACTAATCCCTCTTCCCAACCGACCTCTTTCTACACTCACCCCACTAGTTCCTATTCCCGGTTGATCTCTCTTTATCCTCACCTCAGTCATTCCGTTTCCCAGTAGACATCTCTCTACCCTCCCTCCACCAATCCCTTGTCTGAATTGACCTCTCTTTATATTATTTACCCCATTAACCTCCCTTGCCAGTTGACGTCTCTCTCCAATCATCCACATTCTTTATTTACACAGTTGACATTTCTCCGTCCTCACCCACTAATCCCTGTTCCCATTAGAGCTTCCCGTCGATGACACCTGTGTGTGCTTGTATGCGTGCGTGCGTCAGTCCATGTGAGTGTACACACAGGTATGTGTGTAGTGTTTGCTGTACATTTGTCTGTACAAAGCCACATTTGTGTTTGCAGCAGCTGCACAGATTCAGTCTGTTTTCAGTGTGTATCTTGTGCGACTCCAAGATAATTGGTACAAACGTGCACACAGACCATATAAGGCAAATGTTGTAACCATCGGCAATGGATTTATTATTTGTGTGTTATATAAATAATCATTATGTTAAGTTGTCGGTTTAGAAACACAACATCACCAGTTGGTCTGTGGTGTTTTCTTCATGAGAAGGTGTTAATGAAAACCTGTTGTGTCAATTTGACAAACATGATATTGTTGACATTTGCAGGTGGGGGGTGCAGTGGGCGGGGCAGTGGGGCAGCCTGGCTACCCCCAGCAGGCTGGCATGATGCCATTCCAGCAGCCAGCTATGGTAGGAATCATCATCTGGTCACAATAACTACCCCAACCATACCCCAACAGACCAGCATTGTGCCATTCCAGTACCAACGGATGTCTGTCAAAATCACAAAAAAATTACTGTTGTGCCACTATTTGTTTCTTCAAATTCAACCGTATGTTACATTTTCAGTGAACAATCAAATTATTGCAAACAACGATTCAAAGTTACGTAAAGTTCATAATTACTACACCAACTTTTTACAGAGGTGATCAATTAAAGGTGCTAAGAGCAATAGGAAAATACGTTGGTGTCATACACACACACACGCACGCACGCACGCACGCACGCACGCACGCACGCACGCACGCACGCACGCACGACACACACATGTGTATCACTTCTGAATATGACATTCTGACAATGTAATCTCTTGCAGGGCATGGCACCACAAGCCCAGCCTGCAATGGCCGCCGGCATGATGCCTCAGCAACCCGCAATGTATGCCGCAGCAGCACCAGGTGGCGCTTTTGGTCAGCCCCGACCGCCGATGGCCCAGCCGAACGATCCATTTGGAGCGTTATGAGATGTACACAGGCCACCAACCCCAGTAACAGGTGGAGGTATCAGGAAGTGACACTGTGTCAGGACGTATAGCTGTATATGAGAGAACTATAGTCGAGGAAACAATTACCGTCATCTCCACGTGAGCTGAACACTTGTACATAAGCTATATCTGTAATATAATAAATGCCACGAGTAGATATTGTACAGAACGCATTTGGCAAACAGAAACGCCCGTCGGTTCAACGCTGACGACGCAGCCACTGCAGCGAGTGAAGACACCCGTGACAGAGTGTATCCCACATGAATTGAAGGATCCTTCACTGACTCCAATGTGACAGTCACACAGCGCATTCTGGGGAGCCAAAGAGGGCCATACAACCCACAGTTCCTAGTTGAGCGACAGTAGTGGTTGGTAGCATGAGGTACCACAGTGTAGACATTAGGGTTACATATGTGTGACATAGAAGACACCCGTGAATCGTGTAGCTAGGCTGTAGGTGTGTTTGTATGCGTGAATGCGAAGAAGAGACGGTGGCCATGATTGAGACAGAAGGAAGGTGGACCTGTCTCTCTTCACAGTCTGTATTTATTCGCATGGTGAAAAGCTAGTGGCGTGAGTTACGTCTGGCCATCAGCTTGAGTTATATTTAGCACATAAGACAGACATTCCAGTTGAATACTACACTAGCTGTTCCCCTCTCCACCCCTCCCTCCACCCTGTCCTGCCTTCCTTCCACACTGCCCACCCCTCCCTCTGCATATGTGCCCTTCACCCAATGGCGACATTTGTGTTGACCCTTTACGACATACTGCTTTTTCTTGCCGTTGTTAGCTATGTTTGCAGGCAGAAGTGGGCGTGTATGTTTTTGTTAGAATTGATTCCACCAACAGTAAACTGACTGTGTAGATGTTGGACATATCATAATTCAATATTGGCAAGTTGTTTTGATGTGTGGCTAGTTTACCTGCTTTCTATGTCTGTGTCCAGAACAAGTCGAAAATCAAAATTATGTTATTCATTGTTTGGTGGTAATAGAAAATACTCATGTATGAGCTATTTTTGACAAAAAGTCTGAAATCGCTAGATACAAGAGATCAAAATGTGATATTACAAAAGCAAATGGCAGTCTCTTTTGGAAATAAGGCAAAGTTGATTTCAGATGCTCAACTTTGTTGTGCAAAGTATTTAATTTGAACCGGCACCGTGAAACGTTGGGAACGCTTGCAGTAGTCGCTAAATCACTATGCTACTAATTATTGCAATGACTTGTGCAGTTGTTCAGCCGGTGTTTGAATCACGGGTTGTTGAACAGTAAATAAAGTAGTCGATGTGTAGGTGCTGATTGTGCAGTCTCATGTACTCTGTGTTGTATTCACGTGTTCTCAATGTGGTGTCACGCCTTCACACCCCTTCCCCAGGTCCTACTTTACAGTCATCTGCAGGAAATTGCCAATATCTCACTTGCTAGTCACTCAGGTTAGCAGTGTTTAACTATCATGTTGTTGCATTTGATGCCATGAAGAGTAATTTCGGGGGACAATGTCTTTCTAATTAACAGCATATGACGAAATGTGTTTGTGATAACTGGTTTCGTTGGCAATCATTCTTTACAATGGTTTATAACTCGAAAAAGGTTATAATTTATCGGCTGGTTGTCGAGTGAGAAGCAGGTATTTTATGAAGAAATATGTTTTTGTGATAACTAATACTCTTGGCAAGCAATGTTTAACCGTTATCATTTCTAAGCTAGTTGTATGAGGAATAACAAGGATTGGCAAAAAGTTGAAGCTGGTGCCGTTTGATAAAAGCCAACGATTAATTGAAGCTTTACAGGCATTTATTGTGACTGTGTTGCGTTTTGGTAACTTGTGTGTACGTGTTTCTAAAACTTGTAAATGCGGTTATCGTCGCGTATATGAATGATATACCGTCGCATATGAAATGTAGACGCGAAGGCAGTCTGACACCTGTATTGTACGATTGTACCATATATGAGATTACTGATGCTTTTGTGCGTTTTTGGAAAACTGCTACTTGGCGGCAACTGTCCACCATGACGTGCTGTACTGATGATGTGTTAAGGTTTTGAATAGGATGTGACCGACCGGACCGAACCGGACCGTCGGTGGTATAAATACCTACGCTGTAGTTGTGAGCATGCTTGTAGACACAATGTGGAAGTCTGCCAAAGAAACAAATCGAGATCGTTGTACGTATGCATGTATGTGGGAACGGATTATGTGTCAGTTTTGTGACGATGTGTCAGTGTAACGTTTGTTGTGTGTTTGTCAACGCCAGTCGCTTGCAGGCCGTCGTATATAATATGTTACATATGCAAGTCGTTAACGAATCAAACTATTGCTAATCAGAACAATTCTTGTCAGTTAATGTACACCGACGTTTACAGACGTCTCTTGTAGCGCGCAGTACTCATCGTTGGCCGGCAGGTTCCGATGTGTAGTCGCATGATCGTCGAGGAACACGTGGTGAATCCTTTCTAAAACTGCCGCAAACGGGTCGCTTTCCGGCGTTAGCATCTTTGTAGTTGATCGCCATTTAAAACGACCCGTAAGAGGGCGGCGATTGATCGTGTAGTCCAGGAAGTGCTCAACGCACAACGGGGAACTGTAGATTAAGAATGTTCGCCAGTCGTTTGACAGGTAGCGCGTGCAAAAGATGCGTGGGATATCGGGTATTAGTCGTGTGTCCGCGAGATCGTTGTCTCTTCGACCGTTTGTCTGCACCTTATATTGTTGTGTTGCGACTGATCACTTAAATCCACACGCATGCCAGCATGTTATCACACGAATATTTCACTGTAACGCATCTTCTCGTATATTCACGTCGCCTCCTCGTAGTTTCGAGATCACCGATCTCAGCGACTCGTAGCGCAGCGGAGACTTGCATGCCACGGTCTCGCAATATCGCGTATTGTATATAGAGACATTGTATGTATAATATATCGCCACAGTAGATAGTCGTGACAACAAATCTGTTCTATGAGTGTCCCAGTTGTTGCCCAAGAGAAGCTGGATGCCTCTAACGCGTCTGGTTTGTTAGACATACACTTAACTCAGTGCGAACTTTTTGCAATACCAATCTCGTCATCGATGAATGGTCGAGAAAGCAGAAACGCTTCAATTGGCGTAAATGGTGGCTGTATGTTGGCAGGCGCAGACAGTCAGCACTAAGGAAGCTTGCCTGGGCATCTTGAGGATAGCATCTCGTGACCATTGACGGGGTAATTGATAATATTTCCTGTCGTCAGACCTGCAGGTTACATAGAGTTGTGTGCTGATTGTCATTACTAGTCACGTGGTTGCGGAATCGCCATCGTACACGTTACAGGTGTAGTGTGTTCTGCAAGTGAATCCGGGCACCGTTGGAGTTAGCTGTAGAAGGATTTAATATTTCCAGGCATGCCACATCGTAACCAATATGACCGTGTCCTATGTTTGTATACGCATTTGCTTCAAAAACGAGTAGTAAAATACACTTTTTCTTTTATTTGTCGCACTAAAATGAAAAAATTAAATGTCGGGCTGATGTGCGACAAAGCTCAACCGATTTTGTTTATATCCCGGTAGACGGCGACTCTGTTTGAATAGAAAGACAAGCCAGTTATCGAATGAAAAACGTAATTCGGAGTTGTATGGAATTGAAAGCCAAAAGTACGGATCTCTCAAACAAGACGTGTGGCATGTCTGTATTTCAGCAGCATCAGATGTTCTATTAGTTGGACAGTCAATCACTACATATACCTTGATACTGTTGTCGATACACGTAGACCGATGTCTTGTACCAGTTGACTCTGTATGTTACCATACCATGCCGTACAGCTAGAGAAGCCATTCTTGGCGATGTATGTACAAATAAATAGAATACGTACAATAAGTGCCGCTCTGTCTGTGTTTTTTAATATGTGTAACTACGTTCTTTGTTTGTCTTCATATCATTATGATAACCGACAGCGAAGTGGTGCCGAAGCTCCGACTAAGTCCATCCAATATTAATTTTGTTCCGGCGCCAGTAATATTTTGGCAAGCGTTACGATGGAAGGTTCGGTTGCAGTTTTGGGTCAACTAATAACATACACACACCCTAAAGTGCCGGGTGCCAAGTGCCCACGAATGTGTCTCACCCCGCAACTAAACCCGACGTGGCCGACAAACATTTTATGAGCGCTCTACGTAGTTTTTCCTAGGCAACAGATCACGTGATGGATTGGTCAATCACGTGCTACGAGTTAATATTGTTGCAGTACAACATTACAATGTCCATTTTCTCCCCCTCTACCTCCCTCCCTTTCTCTCGGTTTGGGTAGTGTAATAAATGTCGACGTTTAGACCCTTTGTCGAGCTGTCGCGAAGTCGCCACAATTGATGTTCCGTGAGTGGCTGACCCCATTATCACCGCACTTGGTTGATGTGTCAATTGCGGGATAATTGACGGGAAATCCCGGTCATCTCTGACATAATCTCTGTTGAATGACTTCCTGCCCGTGTTCCCTGACGTCTATTGCAGCGACGAAATCCCTCCACCTCAGCCTGACTCCGGCTATTCGCTGTGTAGTTCTGGCCCTGCCCTTGTAGGCCCGTATACACTATGTCTTTTAACTGGTTTGAATGTTGATTTAAGTAGCACAGACATGCAGCTTTAAAATTCCACCGGGTGTTTATTTTTTTTAAATGGTACTTATCTTTGGGGCGGTAATTTTTAAAAGGCTGCCAAATAAAAATCCGGTATCTTAACTGCTTTATATGGAGAACAATTACGCGCGAAACGTCAACATGACTCACCAAATTATGTAATATGCTTGTCGTTAAAAAGCGAAAAGTTACAGCAAGGTGCTCAGCAGGTGGTATTGCGTCGCGCATGGCTGTGTCTATGTAGACGATTAACAGCGAAACAGCGTCTAGAAGATATTGAAATCGCTGTGTGCCCATCCTGACAAACAATATCAGTCTTTCTGGCGGCCTATTGCCAATGTTGACACCTCTAGGCTAAATTACACCTGTATGCATACGCACCTTTTAACTGTCTGACAAATATCATTATTTCGCAGCTGTGCAGAAATATAATTTCCAATCAACCAGTCCTACATTTAGTGCTTCCAGAAATTTACAAAAAGATTACAAAGCAGTTTTTTTAAGCAGATCTACTATCAGGATTAATGGCGTAGGAATCCATTTCGCGGTATGTCCGTTGATATGCGCCAGATGGCAGCGCCGCCGAAAACACACGAAAACGCAGTTACCGTTTCTTTAGCAAGATGTCACTACGGGAAATCCGGTTCATTGAAGTAGTATAGACATGCAGCTTTAAAGGGATACTCCAGTCAATGAGAGGTTCACAGTATTAACTTACATATGTGTACTATATTGGTTGTGCACAAAGATCGTTAATAAACAATTAGTAATAGTTTAATGGTATCATAAAACATGCTATCTTAGATTCAGTTCGCTGCCATTTTGAGATTTATGCGCCAGTGACGTAAGCCAAATCGTTCACGTCACTGGCGCATTGTTGGCGGAATCTTCGCTATTAATCGTGATAGTGACGTAAGCAATCCGCGACGTACTGGAGACATCAAATACCATTGGACAGACACTGGCGCATAAGTCTCAAGATGGCAGCGCCCTGAATCCAACATTGGGGGTTTCTTGTATAACTATGCTATAATTAATTGTTTATTAACGATCTTTGTGCACAATTACTATGCACAACCGATATATTATACAGATTAAGTAAATGCTGTGAATCTCTCACTGACTAGAGTATCCCTTTAAAATTCCACCAGGTGGAATTTTCCAAAACCATGGTAATTTTTGTTGACAGAGCACCGAAAATGTCACCATTCTCAATGTGCGTGATGGCTAATGGCTATTAATATATCAACACAACGATTCAAAAGTAATAGTTGCCTGGTACCTAGACTAAAGTCAAATTGCATATTGTTGTTGGAGACTTGACATCCCTGTCACCAGGGGAGACGTTGGCCATGGTTTCCGCTTTCGTCGTCTTTTTCGTCCTCTTCTCTTTTCACACGTTTCTACCACAACGTTCTCTATCAACAGGCCCCTATACCGTCTGTTATCGTTGTTGAGTCAACTTCAACTGGAGACGCAGTACCAACAAGTAGGTTGTTGAGTCAACTTCACCTGGAGACGCAGTACCAACAAGTAGGTTGTTGAGTCAACTTCACCTGGAGACGCAGCACCAACAAGTAGGTTGTTGAGTCAACTTCACCTGGAGACGCAGTACCAACAAGTAGGTTGTTGAGTCAACTTCAACTGGAGACGCAGTACCAACAAGTAGGTTGTTGAGTCAACTTCACCTGGAGACGCAGTACCAACAAGTAGGTTGTTGAGTCAACTTCACCTGGAGACGCAGCACCAACAAGTAGGTTGTTGAGTCAACTTCAACTGGAGACGCAGTATCAACAAGTAGGTTGTTGAGTCAACTTCACATGGAGACGCAGTATCAACAAGTAGGTTGTTGAGTCAACTTCACCTGGAGACGCAGTATCAACAAGTAGGTTGTTGAGTCAACTTCACCTGGAGACGCAGTACCAACAAGTAGGTTGTTGAGTCAACTTCACCTGGAGACGCAGTATCAACAAGTAGGTTGTTAAGTCAACTTCACCTGGAGACGCAGTACCAACAAGTAGGTTGTTGAGTCAACTTCACCTAGAGACGCAGTACCAACTAGTAGGTTGTTGAGTCAACTTCACCTGGAGACGCAGTACCAACAAGTAGGTTGTTGAGTCAACTTCAACTGGAGACGCAGTACCAACAAGTAGGTTGTTGAGTCAACTTCACCTGGAGACGCAGTACCAACAAGTAGGTTGTTGAGTCAACTTCAACTGGAGACGCAGTACCAACAAGTAGGTTGTTGAGTCAACTTCAACTGGAGACGCAGTACCAACAAGTAGGTTGTTGAGTCAACTTCACCTGGAGACGCAGTACCAACAAGTAGGTTGTTGAGTCAACTTCACCTGGAGACGCAGTACCAACAAGTAGGTTGTTGAGTCAACTTCAACTGGAGACGCAGTACCAACAAGTAGGTTGTTGAGTCAACTTCACTGGAGACGCAGTACCAACAAGTAGGTTGTTGAGTCAACTTCAACTGGAGACGCAGTATCAACAAGTAGGTTGTTGAGTCAACTTCACCTGGAGACGCAGTACCAACAAGTAGGTTGTTGAGTCAACTTCACCTGGAGACGCAGTACCAACAAGTAGGTTGTTGAGTCAACTTCACCTGGAGACGCAGTACCAACAAGTAGGTTGTTGAGTCAACTTCAACTGGAGACGCAGTACCAACAAGTAGGTTGTTGAGTCAACTTCACCTGGAGACGCAGTATCAACAAGTAGGTTGTTGAGTGAACTTCACCTGGAGACGCAGTACCAACAAGTAGGTTGTTGAGTCAACTTCAACTGGAGACGCAGTATCAACAAGTAGGTTGTTGAGTCAACTTCAACTGGAGACGCAGTACCAACAAGTAGGTTGTTGAGTCAACTTCAACTGGAGACGCAGTACCAACAAGTAGGTTGTTGAGTCAACTTCACCTGGAGACGCAGTACCAACAAGTAGGTTGTTGAGTGAACTTCACCTGGAGACGCAGTATCAACAAGTAGGTTGTTGAGTCAACTTCAACTGGAGACGCAGTACCAACAAGTAGGTTGTTGAGTGAACTTCACCTGGAGACGCAGTACCAACAAGTAGGTTGTTGAGTCAACTTCAACTGGAGACGCAGTATCAACAAGTAGGTTGTTGAGTCAACTTCAACTGGAGACGCAGTACCAACAAGTAGGTTGTTGAGTCAACTTCACCTGGAGACGCAGTACCAACAAGTAGGTTGTTGAGTCAACTTCACCTGGAGACGCAGTATCAACAAGTAGGTTGTTGAGTGAACTTCACCTGGAGACGCAGTACCAACAAGTAGGTTGTTGAGTCAACTTCAACTGGAGACGCAGTACCAACAAGTAGGTTGTTGAGTCAACTTCACCTGGAGACGCAGTACCAACAAGTAGGTTGTTGAGTCAACTTCACCTGGAGACGCAGTATCAACAAGTAGGTTGTTGAGTGAACTTCACCTGGAGACGCAGTACCAACAAGTAGGTTGTTGAGTCAACTTCAACTGGAGACGCAGTATCAACAAGTAGGTTGTTGAGTCAACTTCAACTGGAGACGCAGTATCAACAAGTAGGTTGTTGAGTCAACTTCACCTGGAGACGCAGTATCAACAAGTAGGTTGTTGAGTCAACTTCAACTGGAGACGCAGTATCAACAAGTAGGTTGTTGAGTCAACTTCAACTGGAGACGCAGTATCAACAAGTAGGTTGTTGAGTCAAGTAGGATCAAACTGCAAATGTGCCCTAATAGTCAGGGGACTTAATCTTCAAAAACACAAATTTTGGATCAGGGGTAGATATGACCATAACACGCCAACTTCTCGAGGGAGCCAAGCTGGGGTCCAGCTGTGGCGGCCATATTGGACATATCCAAGATGGCCGGAGTAGGCCGCTGTCATAACTTGAGAACCAAAAGTAGTACAACCATGAATGACAGACACCACGTTTGTGAGGTGTTTGAGTATGATGAGTCCATTTCTGGTGTTATTTGATGTTTTGAAGTGAATTACATGTGACAATGTCGCATTGAAGGACATTTTTGTAAATCAAAATGTAACAAAAATGTATGTAAATGTCCTCACTGATTACAGATACAGGGTCACGTTTTATGATGTCCTGAGGACTGGATACTGTGCTATATAAGAACTTGCCTTTCACTATATTTTTAAACACCTACACATGCATGTATATACCTCTGATCCAGATCCATGACCCTAATTCCCAGCTTATCAACAATGTAATACTGCGTTAGAAATCCGTCTAACTAGCATCTTCGTTCTATGAATACATGATCGCAACATCAATATTTAATTTATGCACATGCTCGTATAGTAGATGTAATAAAGTAGTCAGTGTCATATATTTTTTGAATATTTTTGAATAATTTTCGACGGCCACACACACACACACACACACACACACACACACACACACACACACACACACACACACACACACACACACACACACACACACACACACACACACACACACACACACACACACACACACACACACACACACACACACACACACACACACACACACACACACACACACACACACACACACACACACACACACACACACACACACACACACACACACACACACACACACACACACACACACACACACACACACACACACACACACACACACACACACACACACACACACACACACACACACACACACACACACACACACACACACACACACACACACACACACACACACACACACACACACACACACACACACACACACACACACACACACACACACACACACACACACACACAAAACGATATACAAAATATATATATATATATATATATATATATATATATATATATATTGAACATTTTTATATCAAACCAAGTCGACGTACCGTAACTGCAGTTTTTGTAGAAATAAACCACTTCATTTGCTAATTTCGGAGGCCGGTGACATGTTTGACGCATGCTATAAATGTCATAGCTTTCTTTGCTCCAAACCATCTATTATTCAGCGAAGTTTGGGTATGTGTGTGAATGTCTTGCGTGTAGCAGTGATAAATGTTGAAGGTTGGACATGATATACATACGCTCCGTTATACAGTAGACTGTCGGTGCTAAAATGCTACGCGAACTGTACATTATCACGAAGAACACCCTAATTTAGAACTATGTCGAAGTAATATAAACGGCTTTTACTATAGACCTCAAATCGTTAACCCGTGTGAATTCCAAATCTGTGGGAATTTACCAAACATAAAACTTAACACACGCAGTGGGACGCGCTGCTAATGTTCAAGACGATTCAAATTTATTGCACAGGGACAATGGTTGAGGCAACATTTATTATGAAGATCGTTTAAGCTACTTGAATTCACCTACAAAGCAATGCACAACGACGCACCAGTGTATTTGTGTGAACTCGTGTGCCCATATCAACCGACAAGAACACTGCGCTCTGCGAACAATAACATGTTAGAAGTGAAGCGTACCCGTACCAAAGCTGGTGACTGCTCGTTCGCTGTCGCTGCTGCTTCCCTATGGAACAATTTACCAACGTCATTAAGATTTGTGACAATCTCACCAACTTCAAAGTCTACTGAAGACACATTTTTTTCGTATTGCATATTATTCGACATGAACATTATTATTTGTTTACTAGATTATTTGGTAATATTGTCAATACATAATTATACACTTATTTATTGGCATTATTGTTACGTAATTATTATTATTATTATTTTACAGTTTTAACATATACTAAACTATTTATTACTAATAATAATTATACCTATACCGTCATTTATCAGTATCATTGCAGTGTAATTATACACTAGACCGGTTATTATGGGTTTTTATGACTAATACGTAATTTAGTTATTTATTTAAAAGCGCTAAGTTATTTAATACTGTACTAATTTTATTTATTTATATACCTATACATATATTTTTTACATTTATTTTAAAACACTAGTATTTGTCTTATTGTATACATATATCTTTTTATGTCTTTTAAATTGTAATATGTTGTGAAGCGCCACGAACGATTATGGATGTTGCGTTATACCAAATAAATATATTATTATATATTATATTATTAAATGTTTTCAAACATATCACACGATCAGTCCGCTGAATGTGATTATCCTTGCATTAGTCGGACGGTGCCACTAACAGAGAAACAACAGAAGGTCCAGTTTTGCGAACACAACTTGGTAAGAAGAATCGTGGGAGTTAAGAGAGCTGATAAGAGAGGAATGGATGAACTGAGAGTGGAGGTTGGCGGGAGGAGGGAGGAGGTAAGTTTCAAGAAGACATTGGCGAGGAGCAGGTTGACATGGGCTGGTCATGTGGACAGAATGGGAGATGAAAAACTGTCAAAGAGTGCAGATGTCCAGAAAGTGGAGGGGAAAAGGCGGTGAGAAAGACCGAAATTGCGATGGGATGACTGCATTAAGGGATACTTGGAAAGTGTGGGAGAAGAATGGAGAAAAAGAGCAATAAATAGAGGGAATTGGAGACTGCTGATAGAAAACGTAATGATAGAAAAGTGACAGGAAGAAAAAGACCCAATGGAAACGGAAATCATGGTTAACCCGCCCCTGACGACAGGGATACCAAGAAACGAACAATAACAAAATGCAATATGACCCATGTCTAGTGACCCGGCAACTGTTATGTTGAAACCATTAATAGCCATTAATCACGACGCACGTAGAGAATGATGACATTTTCGTTGCCCTGTCACTTGTTGGGCTGCAGTCAGCGATATGAGTTGTGAATTTCTAACTTAATCCTATTTGCATTTCTCTGCGTAAGGGTAGGACTGAGAAGGAATGTCTTACACAGGCATCCTTATTCCCTCTGTACGTTGTGACGCTAGGAATCAGGCAGCCAGTTATTGGTCCTCCGTTCCCCACCATCCTAACTGAGTTGCCTGGTGTAACTCTAAAGAAGCGCGGTCATTCAACTGCAGACTGGTGTTGCTTGTTGGTGAATGGCCGCGTCAGCGTCAGTCAGCGCAGAGCTTGATCAAACACCACTGAAGTATTCAAGAGCAAATAGAAATAGAAATGTAGTCAACATAGGGCTAATGCACGAAACAAGTTTTATAGACATTTAGACTGGTAGTATATCTGGCAATAGCTGTTTTAGGAATTGGCAGAACATGCCATATTACAAATATGCCACTAAGAACAACAATTCGTTACATTACATGCGCTAGATTTATATGAACAGAAAAACAACAAAATACGAAACGTATATTTAACAATAATAATAGTATTGTATCAAACGCCAACAATCGTGATTTTGCGCATCGTTTGTCGTCTGTAAGTATTCTATGGCCGAGCATGTAGTAAGTAGCATGGCCAGAATATACCTTCCACACCTTTCATTTTTTCATTCAAAATTATTAAATATTCAAGTAAATTTACTGCCTTATAATACATGCATACTTACATAATATAATATATGACATATTATACGTAACTACTTACGTGCGTGTGTAGGTGCGCGCACTCTGACTAGTTATATTTAGATAATTGCGAGCGGTCCGTAAATGCTCCTTATTCAATAGCTATCTGGCATTTTTACAATGGACAGTTAGGGTAACCTGGGGCAGCCCGGCCCCCCTAAGGGAAAAGTTATGTATTTTTGTATCCACAACTTGTCGATGCATAATTGTGCAGTAATAGTGTTGTATATATACTTTGTGCATGACACATGTCTCTAAACGATTGAATAACCAAAATGTAAGTTATAACAAGTTTAAAATGTGCTCCAATAAAACCGTTTTGCCCCCATGCTTGGGGTAAAACGGTCCCTCGCCTGGGGTAAAACGGCCCCTCGCCTATTTACTCTAATATTATGTTTAACCGTTGTAATGATATAAAAACAATGTGTTTTATCCATTATTTATTTAAACCGTCATTAACTACTACTATTATTATCACTCATCGTGAACAGAAATAATCACCACTCCGCATCACTCATCGTGAATTACATTAGACTCATCATTGTTATGTCCGTCTTCTATTGCTTCTTCGACAATACGACACGGTCACATAATACTGTATATTTGTTGCACTTCTCAGTTCTCCCGCTCTATTGATCTTACACCCTGGGCATCCCAGTTTCCTACCTATCAGCTCCTGTCTGTATTACTCGACATTACGATCACCTTTGGCATATGCATCATCACAGGCCTTAAAATCATTATATTGTTGAACATATTATACTAAAGTAATGGCATGCAGATACTTCGCGGCAGATACAATAGCCTAATCTTCAATCGAAACCACTCATCATTAATTAAATATGTCAAAAATAACAGTTGTCATTAGAAGCAATATTCAGCATTATCATTACACTCGTCACTGAAAACACTCATCAACTTTGGAATATACATTATCACAAGCCTTCAAATAATTAACATATTGTATTAACGAATGGCTTGCAGATACTCTATTGCCTAACCCACTCTGACTCGCGGTTGGGACACACGAAATACGGGAGCCCTGGTGTGCACAGTGTGTACTCACTGTGAGCCCAATTGTCTTGGCATTGAACCCAGACTTCTCGTGGTCGACAGCAACTGAATGATTCTCCGCACACCAAACACGGCCATTCCTCTTCATCGCTGCTTTCGTCGACTTTCTTTAACTTTTTACTTAAATTATTGTGTATGCTATAAATACATCACAGCTTTATTACGTTTACATGCCATATTCATACTGCATGGCGGGGCAAGAGGGCCCCGGGACCGTTTTGCCCCGTTCTGACAGGGCCGTCTTACCCCATACACACCAGTGCTGACTTTTTCACCTACACATGTAATCATTTAATATCGCAGCCCTTTTCGATTAAAGTCATTGAAAATGTGTATAGATGTAAGTGCATTAGTACCAGTCGCTGGCTTATCATCACACGGTGGATATGTTAGCATCGATTTGACCGAAGATTGATTATTAGATCACAGGGTATGCAAAACTTTAAAAAAGGTTTGTGAACTTAATTTTAATAGCGTTTGGCCTTTGCAGTCGGTAAGAGTATTTGCTAGGTAGCAGCATCATGTTCCACTATTCAACGTTAGTTTGTGTTCACTCGTTTGGCAGATAAGACGGGGGGCCGTATTACCCCCAGGGGCCGTTTTGCCCCAGGTTACCCTATTTGATGATCTTAAAAGCGACCAACACGATTTTGGGATGGACATACATCAACGATGGCGACAGTTTGATGTGATGAATTTGAGCTAATTCTGGGACAATTCACGTGTCACCAGTTTATGTGCATGACATTAAATTTTACCCTGGCAGTAACGTGTCTATTATCACGTGGCCCAAGCAGTTACTGAGCATATAAATACCGACACGAGTAATTCTGTTCAATCGCCCCGTTCACCGAAGTGAACTTAACGGAGCGTCTGTCTGGTTTGAAGCAGAAAGTAGGTATACTGGTAAGTGCTTTTTCAAGTGTCTTCAGTATGTGCTAGTCTTACTTTCTTCTAATAGGATACACTAATATTGTTTTAACATATTTGAACATATGTGAATGTTTAGGCGTCTGTCTGGATTCGAAACTGCGTTAGACCATTTTTGGTAAACAACTATTATCGTCGAAACATACTTCTATAACGCATACTGGTACAAAAGCAAAACGACATGAGCTCTTAAGGTCATATAGAAAATATATGCAAATTGATGTTTATAAATGTATAATTCAGGTTATTTTGTGAACGTTTTTGGTGATTTACGGGAAATGTATGACGTTATACTATAGAGAGCCGTTATGCTACATTTACACCTTACTCAAGTAGGCTAACATTAACACCACTATTTATCAACAAGGGTTCACCGTTCTGTTCTATATTTTAAACATATATAACTGATTATCCTGTGTTTATATTTTACTTCGGTAACATTGTTTCTTGATGTTGTGTAACATTAGATACACTATCACGTATAGACTTAAGCTGGCAACAGAAATACACATAGGCTACACTTGTACCACTATTTGTCAATACTCGTGCTCTGTATATTGGGTCTCATGCATAGATCTAACTCTGTCGTCTCATGTTCACACACTGGATTTCTTGTTGATGAAGGTTGCATTTTCATCATAATTGTGTGAGACAGTTAAACCGATTATTTGGGACACGAAAGAGATTCTTTCTGTGATACGATCACAATGTTATTAAAGGGATTGTTTAGAACACACACACACTGATGTACGAAATATTTAATTAATTATGTTAACATAATTATTGCATGTAATTATATACCTATATTTAATCACAAGTGTGTTTTATTAATCACTTGTAACCCTGAAAACATATCGAAAAAATAACCTCGCGTGCTACACTAGTCAAATGGCATTTATTGGCATAACTTATTACAAGTGAAATAAAAAAAAGAATAGTTATTGTTTGTTGAATTGAAATAATAAACAAATTAGTTAGTAATCCTGCCGGTTACACATGCATAGTATATGTAAATAAATAAGGTTATAATATGATTAAATACAAAGTATAATGTTTTTTTCTGTTGTAAAAAAAGATATAGTATCTTTTTTAATCATCAGTTATTCCACTCCCCATTGTTGGAGGCTGAGCCTGATAAAATACGGGGTCCGTAGCAATGGCACGGGCAGTTAAGTTCATATGTGTATATGAGACTAAAACTAGACATAATTTAAATATTAACTGATACTATCGACTAAACCTACATCAAAGTATACACAATTTAATTTAACAACATCTGGAGATCTAAGTGAAGTGTAATAGGTCAACTTTGCTATGTTCTCAATTGTAGAAATATCAAAGCTAAAAAAGATCACCCATAAGTTCATCATAACCGAATGTTAGGTGTTGAGATTTGAGTAAGTGTATGAGGATATCACGTACGAATACTGCAATGACCTGATCGTAATTTATGCGCATCTTTTCATGGAATCAATTCACGATATACACGCACACGCACACGCACACGCCCACGCCCACGCACACGCCCACGCCCACGCACACGCACACGCCCACGCACACGCTACCACGCACACGCACACACACAGACACAGCACACGCACACGACACGCACACACACACGCACACGCACACGCACACGCACACGCACACGCACACGCACACGCACACGCACACGCACAGCACACGCACACGCACACGCACACGCACACGCACACGCACACGCACACGCACACGCACACGCACACGCACACGCACACGCACACGCACACGCACACGCACACGCACACGCACACGCACACGCACACGCACACGCACACACATTTCACATCGTCACTACCCTTATTGGCTTCCAGTTATTTATCGAATTAAATTCAAATTGACTATTGTTACATACGAACGAGATATTTAGCTAACTTGATTAACTGTACAACTATAACACTGAAAACAAATCCTATTCTGCTAATTTGTCTGCTTAGTATTCTCTATCCAGTGTGTAAAAAGTTATATTATTGATATCCAATAATAGCATAGTTATCAGTATTGTACATGTGCCGCGCAGCTGTAGGGCTAAACGAATGCAACGATCGATGGGGACAGATCACTCAAAACCAGTTTCCCCATAAATGCACTGATGACCTCTTAACAGGTGGGGAAGATTTGGCCTCTCCCCTAACGTCCATGTCAACAGACTGCCCTGTCATGCTGGGCTGTATGATAATTGAACAACATCCACTGTAATTATCTGGCAATTGTCTGGCAAGGGCGGGCTATACCTAAGTTGAACACTTATCATTTATTGAACTTATTTTAATACTGATTAAATAATTTATTTATTTATAACTAATAAACAATACTCTATTTAACATTAAAACAACATTACAACGCACAGTTTACGAGGATTTATTAATTACGCAAAACATACTTTTTTTACAGAATTACAAAATACTGTGCTCGATACCAAACTGTTATATATGTGGACAGTCGTATTGTCGTTTTGTATACCTCCGAAAATATACATGTATTAAGTAGTGTTATTTAAAGATGATATTGTACTCATTTGCTAGTTTCAAAGTTAATGTAATGTATTAATTGTGTTGTTTTTGTTATTGAGATTTGTGACATTATTACCAGAGTGTTGCTAGATTATACACATGTGTTTATTTTTGATCCTAATGAAACGCAAAATGGCCAACTATATTTTAATTGTGATATAATGAATGGGGTGGCTGCCACGAGAGCGACCAAAATGGTCCTAGTGACAGTCTCCTCGACGCTTGGATATCTTACCTAAATTTAAAAAAAATGTATTTACTTATAATTACATTTATGCTATTTTTCAACACAATTACGTGTAATGTTACTGCATTAATGAAATATTATTTTATAATTTGAACTGTAGGTAATTTTTAGAAAAATGCTTTTATATTTCTGTATGTACTGGATCAATAAACATTTTCGATTTCCGATTATTCATATATTTATTTTAATTAATTTATTATTATAACAAATTGTTATTATTGTAGGACATTTTATGTATTTTTTATGATACTTATGTATTTTTAGAGACAACTTATAATTTTTACTTATGTGTTTTTAGAGACAACTTATACTTTTTATTTTAATTATGTATTTTTGGAGACAACGTGTTTTAATTACTAGCATTTTAGTGGCATTTTTAAATTTTGTATATTTATAATTTTAAGTATAATACTAATTTATGTACACCTTATAAGAAATTTAATTAATTTCGTGAACACTCGATAAGCCATAGGCTTCCTTGCTCACATGCCGTCTGGAGCTTGACTCTGGACGGCAACTTGTTAAACCTTGTAATGTGACCTATAATTTGAGAAACCAGGGCTTGTTTATCTGATACAGATTTCCTTCATCAGATGATCAGACATATGAGTTAGCAGGCTGGTGCCCAAAATTGCTAATGTGTGCATGTGTGTGTGTGTGTGTGTGTGTGTGTGTGTGTGTGTGTGTGTGTGTGTGTGTGTGTGTGTGTGTGTGTGTGTGTGTGTATGTGTGTGTGTGTGTGTGTGTGTGTGTGTGTGTGTGTGTGTGTGTGTGTGTGTGTGTGTGTGTGTGTGTGTGTGTGTGTGTGTGTGTGTGTGTGTGTGTGTGTGTGTGTGTGTGTGTGTGTGTGTGTGTGTGTGTGTGTGTGTGTGTGTACGGGCCAGGAGTTCGTCTCCCTTTAATATTGTCTTTTTCTCTTAGTTTCTTAGTCTGCTAGATTTTATGGATGTTTTTGCATGTTGTTTTATATAAACACAATACAGTACAATAACATTTTATTGTCCCGGACTGGGAAATTCGATTGCAGGGCTCGTCAAAAAAAATACAGGAGTAAATAGTATAAAAATACGATAAATTCAATATTAAAACAGTATGCAAACCTTAATCATGATAAAATTAAAAGACTAATCTTTGCAATTGTAGTTGTAATTGTGGTCGCCTATAAAAATACAACTTACACACATAATGACTCAAACTGACTGAAACTGACTGAAATATGAACTTCAATGAAAAGCTTGAGCATCCGTTCTGTTTGAGAAATTCAATCCAAAATTCGAGACACAACATTTCTTTGGATACGTTTGTCATGTCGGAAACAATATGACTACTAAAACTTCAAGCATTCCGAATCCACGGGACATTATTACATTCCTATGAGAGAGAGAGAGAGAGAGAGAGAGAGAGAGGGAGGGAGGAGAGAGAGAAAAAGAGGAGGGAGGGTGGGAGGGAGGGAGGGAGAGAGAGAAAAAAAGAGGGAGGGAGGAAGGGAGGGAGGCAGAGAGGGAGAGGGGGAGAAAGGGAGAGAGGGAGAGAGGGAGGGAGGGAGGAGAGAGGAGAGAGGGAGAGAGGGAGAGAGGGGCAGAGGGAGAGAGGGACAGAGGGAGAGAGGGAGAGAGTGAGAGAGGGAGAGAGAGAATGAGAGAATGAGAGAGAGGGAGAGAGAGATAACTTCTGAGATATACGTGAGATATACGCGCTATTATGAATTTCGACACTAACATTGTCAATCTTTCTGGGCAACAATTGAAACTGTATACTAACTTGTGTGATCTGGCGTTCCGAAGCCTTCCACACCAATTGTCTCAAGTTGTAAGATACGCACCCCATTTCCTAAGCCCCAAGGCAATGTAGTGTCACAGAGCACGCAGACTGAGCACGACCTTCGCTGTGTTCTCGCTGCATATATCACTTGCAGGATCAATCATTTAAGTGACGAACTTATATTGCACAAACATATTTTGTGTGTGCCTCTGCTAATGAATATACTACATTATAAGAGATATGCTCTCTAATTACACCGTTTAAAATACCTACAAGTTCTTTTGGAATGCTACGGATTTGGGAGGTCATTTTTGGTCATACAATTAAATGAAAAACGGTTAACGGCGCAACATAATTTCAAATTCACTTGTCTAGCGGCTGTGATAAATTATATCACAGGCACAGAACGTATGGTGTATATCAGTGTACATGTGTCATTGTTGCAAGATATTAGTATTGATTGACACTTATTGCGTCGACCAGTGTGAACGACGTGACTTGGACATTTCTATTAATATTTATTGTTATATTGGTGCGTTGTGTTTTTTCAGCGACAAAAATGCGAAGTTGCGTACTTCGGTGTCTCGTCGCCGCGTCGTTCCTGGGGTTGACGTCGGCAGGAACGTCTGAGGGGCCGATCAAGAATTTCCCCCCAGGTTATCATCCACCCTCCAACGTGACGGGGTCACGAAAGTCCGAACTACCGATCAAGATTTTCCCCCAAGGTCCTCATCCACCTTCAAACTGGTGTAATCATGCTGGAGAACTCGCTGACGCCAACACGTTGTTTGGAGGTAGCTACATTACTGGTGTAACAATGATGGCAATTCTATATATATATATATATATATATATATATATATATATATATATATATATATATATATACATATATATGTGTGTACATATAATTATGTATAAAAAAACAATAACTGAAACCATGTGCTCATCATTAGTGGAGACACATGCAGCTAACAAGTGTTTGGGCTCTCTGGGAACAACATACCTCTCTTTGGTTTAACTTGTTACGATTACCGTGAAGAAAGTTCACTATAGGCTAGTTTTACGTCTCGAGACAACTGAACGAGTTGTACAACACCATCGTGATGCATTTTATCAGTCTATATATATATATATATATATATATATATATATATATATATATATATATATATATATATATATATATATATATATATATATATATATATATACTAAAATAATTGTATCTTCTATCATTTACGCTGAAAATCAGACGATGACGCCTGAGTTTGATATATATATACCTATATATATATATATATATATATATATATATATATATATATATATATATATATATATATATATATATATATATATATATATATATATATATATGTCTCCAAACTATCTGTTAAAAAGGTCATAGCAAAGTTACCTTCATAAATGGAACAAGTATATCATGAAAATAATCGTTTTGAATGATGATACATGCATTTCATTCTCATAATTGCCTACTTGAACAACATAATTCCTTCGGGCAAAACAATTATTACTATTATTATGAGAAAAAACTGCTTGAATTGAATCCAAATCCTGCCAAACGCACATTGGTTAAAAAAACACGCAAGGAAGTAAATTTCCTACATGAAAAATACACATCTTTGTTTACATTTCTGATTACTGAATGAAAGGTAAATAGCTTATTATCTCACACACTTAATTATCGCTTTGCCAACAGCTGCCCTCTACAAGAAGATAGCGGCGTCGAGCAGCACTCTGAGCATCGTTACGTGCCCGTTCGCTGTCTCTGCCGGCTTGTCGATGACATACGCCGGCGCTCAAGGCGAGACCAGAAAACAGATGAGAGAAAGGCTCCAGTTCAACACGATGGGAACCAACTGCGAAGTACACGAAGGATTTCGACGCCTCTTTTACGTGTATAACCTCCCAACCAAAAGGGTATCTTTCAAAATCGCGATCAGAGCTTTCATTGAGAGAAGTTTTGGGTATGTCGGACAGTTTCTATATCGTCATTCGTTGTAGAAGCCGTTTATTCCTTCTATTGAAGTTGTATGCTGTTGTTGGTGCTTGCACTTGCAGTCTTTCGTTTGTAGCGTTTTGTTATATGCACAGAACAAGTTCTGCTACTCTGGGGATGACGTCGTCGTCGTCGTCGTCGTCGTCGTCGTCGTCGTCGTCGTCGTCGTCGTCGTCGTCGTCGTCGTCGTCGTCGTCGTCGTCGTCAGTCGTCTCGTCGTCTCGTCGTCGTCATCGTCGTCGTCGTCGATCGTCGTCGTCGTCGTCGTCGTCGTCGTCGTCTAATCGTCGTCGTCGTCGTCGTCGTCGTCGTCGTCGTCGTCGTCGTCGTCGTCGTCGTCGTCGTCGTCGTCGTCGTCGTCGTCGTCGTCGTCGTCGTCGTCGTCGTCGTCGTCGTCGTCGTCGTCGTCGTCGTCGTCGTCGTCGTCGTCGTCGTCGTCGTCGTCGTCGTCGTCGTCGTCGTCGTCGTCGTCGTCGTCGTCGTCGTCGTCGTCGTCGTCAGTCGTCGTCGTCGCCGTCGTCGTCGTCGTCGTCGTCGTCGTCGTCGTCGTCGTCATCGTCAGCGCGTCGTCGTCGTCGTCGACTCGTCGTCGTCGTCGTCGTCGTCGTCGTCGTCGTCGTCGTCGTCGTCGTCGTCGTCGTCGTCGTCTTCTTTATTGTTCTTTTGTGTGTCGTCGTCGTCGTCGTCGTCGTAGTCGTCGTCGTCGTCGTCGTCGTCGTCGTCGTCGTCGTCGTCGTCGTCGTCGTCGTCGTCGTCGTCGTCGTCGTCGTCGTCGTCGTCGTCGTCGTCGTCGTCGTCGTCGTCGTCGTCGTCGTCGTCGTCGTCGTCGTCGTCGTCGTCGTCGTCGTCGTCGTCGTCGTCGTCGTCGTCGTCGTCGTCGTCGTCGTTTCGTCGTCGTCGTATATGTGATATGTTATAATTATATATTTATATATATATATATATATATATATATATATATATAAGTCTAATACATATACGGTCAGTTGTTCCCACCTCCACACCGCCACATTATCATGTCCATTCGCATATTCTCATTTCAAAACGTCAAAACATCTTAACGAATATTTCCGTGTTTTGGACATTTCAGTCTGCTGACGAGCTATGTCGAACTTGTGCGGAAGGACTACCCAGTTACTCCCATGAGGCTGCCTTTTCAGAGGTACAGTACAAGTGATTTCTTAACATGCTAGGATAGGACCACAATAGAAATAAGCGCGTGCACTACCTTGTGTCATCCTGAGATAGTATGTAGTCTATATTAAGTTAATATGACATTTGTATATTGAATAAACCAACCGACCGACCGACCGACCGACCGACCGACCGACCGACCGACCGACCACACCACACCACCGACCAGACCAACCAACCAACCAACCAACCAACCAACCAACCAACCAACCAACCAACCAACCAACCAACCAACCAACCAACCAACCAACCAACCAACCAACCAACCAACCAACCAACCAACCAACCAACCAACCAACCAACCAACCAACCAACCAACCAACCAGCCAACCAACCAACCAACCAACCAACCAACCAACCAACCAACCAACCAACCAACTAACCCAACCAACCCAACCAAACCAAACCAAACCAAACCAAACCAAACCAAACCAAACCAAACCAACCAAACCAAACCAAACCAAACCAAACCAAACCAAACCAAACCAAACCAAACCAAACCAAACCAACCGAGAACCAAACCCAACCAACCCAAACCAACCAACCAGACCAGACCAGACCAGACCAGACCAGACCAGACCAGACCAGACCAGACCAGACCAGACCAGACCAGACCAGACCAACCAGCCAACCAGCCAACCAGCCAACCAGCCAACCAGCCAACCAGCCAACCAGCCAACCAGCCAACCAGACCGATAATATTTGGGGTCCCTGGAGAAATCCCAATCAAATTAAAAAATTTTTTTGTTTTACCAAACCAACCAAACCAAACCAACTAAACCAATCAACAAACCAATTAACCATCCAACCAGTCAACCAGCCAGTTACAAACGAAAAGTATGTTTACCATATCAATAAATGAAATAACTAAATAAAGAGATACATATAATCAAATAATATGACTTAAATGTCCTTATGATATAAAAAGACATCATTGTTTTAACTATTACCTTTTGAGGTTTGGTGGTATAGATATATTTTGTGAGACGAAATTGTTGAAGAGTTCGAAATTTGTAGTCGTCTGTAATATAATATATCTTAAATCACGCTTCACGCTGTTGTACGTGATTACGAATCACAGGGATTAAAAACGAGCTTTCGCGTTTCACAAGGAAAATCACGGATAACTCCTGCATCTTCTTTCTAGTGACTGAGGCTTAGTGGGACTATTGCACGACATAGCACCGTGCAATTCGTACCAAGCAGGAACATTAACAAATCAACCTGTCATTGATAATGGTGGTGAATCAACATATCTCGCATGAATTTGCAATACGTTTGCTATCTTCTTGAGATACATATAAACATATAAACATTTACGTACATATACAAAAATCATTCTGATATTGGTAGGACGGAGAGAAACAAAACGAGTCACGCAGTACAATTACTATTATAAAACAACGGCAAGAGACTTGTCCTTGTCCAAACATAAATATAGCAATAGATTACCAAATGCAACACACATGCATCTTATTGTTGTGGTTGTTGTTGCCATTGTTGTTGTTGTTAACTGTATTGATCCCCTATTTCAGCTCACCGGCGCAGTCTGTGGCCGCCATCAACAACTGGGTGTCAACAGCTACGGACGGCAAATTCACCGAAGTGATGAATCCGGTTGCTGTGACGTCAGACACCAAGTTGGTACTAGTGAACGTCATCGGTTTCAAGGGCCGCTGGCAGCATGAATTCCCTCCCTGGCGCACACGACGGCAACGTTTCCACAGGTCAGCGACCACACACGTCGACATGATGCGCACGTCTATTTCAGCGCCGAAACTGCGCCACGCCAATCTGAGATCACTCCGTGCCAGGATTGTCGAGCTGCCGTACACGTTCCAACACAGCCGGGTGTCAATGTTCATCGTGCTTCCTTACTGGCGCACGACGCTCGAAGACGTCGAGAAGGCATTTAACTGGAACCCAGAAAAGATTAGGTGGCGATATCTCCACATGGACGTTTCCCTGCCGAAGTTTTCCGTGCACCAGCACGTCCAGCTGGATTCGTATCTGAAATCAATGGGCATGACCGATCTCTTCAGTCCAGCCGCCGACCTCAGTGGCATTGACGGTCGGCGTGACCTCAGCGTCGACGGTGTCATCCACGAGGCTACCCTCAAAGTGACGGAGACAGGAACCGACGCGGACGCCGCCAACACTGTCTCCAATGCGCGTGGAGCTTTCAACTATATACGCGGCTACAAGTTTATCGTGAATAGGCCATTCCTCTTCTTCATCTATGATTTCGGCACCAAAACGCTCCTCTTTACTGGTCGATTCCTGAAGTAATAATTTCGGCCAAAGTTAGGCGCTATTAGGCATTACACCCTGAACGGTTCTAACAACGGTCACTGACGTTAATTCTCCATATGAATTGTTTGTTTAATATAGAATTATAGAAGCAAACTATTAAAGTTGAAATATCCACTAGAATGCTATAAAATGCCATAAACGATTATACGTCTACCTGTTGTATTTCATATTTAATCGACTTATATTCCTGGACGATTCGATTTGTACCTAGTAATTATCTGGAGGGGGAGTGAGAGCGGGAGCGAGATCGAGAGCGAGAGGGAGAGAAACGGAGACGGAGACGGAGACGGAGACGGAGACGGAGACGGAGACGGAGACGGAGACGGAGACGGAGACGGAGACGGAGACGGAGACGGGGAACGGAACGGAGACGGAGACGGAGACGGAGACGGAGACGGAGACGGAGACGGAGACGGAGACGGAGGTCCCTAGGCTTACAAGTAGCGCCGTCTTTCGGATTTCAAATATGTCTACAACCGTGCATCAGCCTTGTTATTTACAGCAAATTAGTATGTGTGTGTGTGTGTGTGTGTGTGTGTGTGTGTGTGTGTGTGTGTGTGTGTTTGTGTGTGTGTGTGTGTGTGTGTGTGTGTGTGTGTGTGTGTGTGTGTGTGTGTGTGTGTGTGTGTGTGTGTGTGTGTGTGTGTGTGTGTGTGTGTGTGTGTGTGTGTGTGTGTGTGTGTGTGTGTGTGTGTGTGTGTGTTTGTGTGTTGTGTGTGTGTGTGTGTGTGTGTGTGTGTGTGTGTGTGTGTGTGTGTGTGTGTGTGTGTGTGTGTGTGTGTGTGTGTGTGTGTGTGTGTGTGTGTGTGTGTGTGTGTGTGTGTGTGTGTGTGTGTGTGTGTGTGTGTGTGTGTGTGTGTGTGTGTGTGTGTGTGTGTGTGTGTGTGTGTGTGTGTGTGTGTGTGTGTGTGTGTGTGTGTGTGTGTGTGTGTTGTGTGTGTGTGTGTGTGTGTGTGTGTGTGTGTGTTGTGTGTGTGTGTGTGGGGGGGGGGGGGGGGGGGGGGGGGGGGGGGGGGGGGGGGGGGGGGGGGGGGGGGGGGGGGGGGGGTGGTGGTGGGGGGGGGGGGGGTTTTGTTAAATTCGAAATGGTAAACAAAATGTTTTATATATATATATATATATATATATATATATATATTTTATATATATAATATTATTATAATAATTTTTAAAACAAGATTGGGCCCTGACCCCCTGTGGGAAAAGGCAAAAAAAGAAGAAAAAAAGAATAAAAATAAAAATATATTTATTTGTATGGCCACATCCATAATCGTTCTGGGGTTCCAAAAAATTAAATTTAAAAAAATAAAAATTTTATATGTATAAATAAGACAAAAACTATTTTTAAAATAAATGTAAACAACATATGTATTAATATAAATAAATAAAATAAGTACGGTATTAAATAGCGTAGCATTTGTAAATAAATTACATATTAGTCATAAAAACACACAATAACCGGTCTAATGTATAATTACATTGCAATGATACTGATAAATGACGGTATAGGTATAATTATTATTAGTACTAAATAGTTTAGTATATATTAAAACTGTAAAATAATAATAATAATTACGTAACAATAATGCCAATGAGTGTATAATTATGTATTGATGATATTACCAAATAATCTAGTAAAAAAATAATGTCCATGTCGAATTACACTGTCTTCAGTAGACGTTTGAAGCTGGTCAGATTGTCACAAGTCTTAATGACCGTTGGTAAATTGTTCCATAGGGACGCAGCAGCGACAGCGAACGAGCAGTCACCAGCTTTGGTACGGGTACGCTTCACTTCTAACATGTTATTGTTCGCAGAGCGCAGTGTTCTTGTCGGTTGATACGGGCACACGAGTTACACAAATACACTGGCGCGTCGTTGTGCATGGCTTTGTAAGTGAATACAAGTAGCTTGAAATCAACTCTGCACACAATGGGCAGCCAGTGGAGTTCGCGTAGCAAGGGTGTGGCACTGTCGCTACGCGGGCTACGCATAATCAAGCTGGCAGCCGTGTTATGTATTCGCTTAAGAGTTAAGAGTGCGTTACAGTAGTCAAGCCGAGATGTGATAATGGCATTGACAACGCGTTCCTTTGTCGGTCTGGGAAGAAAGCGGCTAATTTGATTAATGTTGCGCATGTAGAAAGAACAAGCACTGATAGTTTGCGACACTTGCTTCTTCATACATCAAGGTGCCTATCTATGCAAACACCAAGACACTGAACACAAAGCCGAAGCCGTAATTGTAGCCACACCAACGCGAATCACACTTGCATCTGCAGACTTAGGCACAATCGGAAGATATTGTGTCTTGCCATCGTTCATGAACATAGAATTCCGTGCCATCCAGACCTTTACCTCATCTAAACAATCTTCCATTTGCTTAACTGCAGCCACTAATGCAGAATGGGTCAAGTCAAAATGAGTATATACCTATAAATCATCGGCATATTGGTGGAAGAATAGTCCATGGGCTCGTATGATGTCACCGATAGGTTGGACGTATAACGAAAAGAGCAATGGCCCAAGGACAGAGCCTTGCGGGACACCTGTCGTTAGAGTAGTTGCACTCGACGACTGGTCACCGATTACTACTCGCTGCGTCCTCTCTCCCAGATAAGATATCAACCAGTCCAGTGCTTTGCACCTGAACTGCCAGATATTGGGCTGCCGTACAAGGGCAAGAGATTATCCATGTACGTGTTCCTGCCGAATAAGCCTAACGGTCTGAACAATCTGGAGAAGAAGCTCAATTACAGGTCAGTCACGTCAGCGTTGGACAAACTGTACAAAAAGACAATCGCCGTGACCCTTCCAAAATGACCACGAAGATGCTTCTGAGAAAGATGCTGATGGCAATGGGTATGAGGCGTGCTTTCACACATTAAGATTTTTCCGGCATCGCCAGAGGTGGTGGAATGCTAATGGAGACTGCGTTCAACAAAGTCGACGAAACAGGACCAGAGGCCGCTGCTGCCGCTGTCGTTATCATGGTCAAGTCGATGCCTCCGAGGTTCGTAGCCGATCATCCCTTCCTGTTCCTCGTGCGGGACAACCGGACGGGATCGATTCTCTTCCTTGGCCGACTGGTGAAAGCGTAAGAACATCCGAGTCGGGCTGGATATGTTGACGCGCCAGAGGACCCGATTATCTTTGACAATTATATCCTATATAATACTTCAGGTAGCACTGAACTTCCACAAATATATTACTGAACGATTACAATAATTCAGTGACATGAGTCCTCAATCAAATGACCATTTCAGTAATAATTTCAATATATGTAAGTGGACCTAGTACCGAATAAACACCCTTTGGTATACGAAGTAAAGCGGGTTTTGATCAATGTCTTCACACGCACACGCACACGCACACGCACACGCACACGCACACGCACACGCACACGCACACGCACACGCACACGCACACGCACACGCACACGCACACGCACACGCACACGCACACGCACACGCACACGCACACGCACACGCACACGCACACGCACACGCACGACACGCACACGCACACGCACACGCACACGCACACGCACACGCACACGCACAGCACACGCACACGCACACGCACACGCACTTTTCAAATGTCGTGTTGTCACAATAGTGATACCTGTACAGCCGGTTCAAATGTGTGATTAAACTCTGAGACATCGTCGCCTTAATATGGCGCTCTAGAAAACCTGAGGCCTAGAACCTGATACACACAGAACCCACAGCCAAACTGCAGATCGTTTGGCAGTGGGTTCGAGAGTGATGCGATCGTGAGCGATGTACGGACGCTGACGTGTGAACATTGCGTGATTATAGTAGTACGTCTAAGGAGAATACTGTATAGATAACATATAAAATATATAAAGATGCAAATCATTTCACTTAGTTTATGTATGCAGTTGTGCATGCGATATCAACAGACGATGATGCTATTTTAATCGAAATAAAATCCGCTAATATATTTGCTGATTTTCAACTTTCTTCCACATAATTACGTATTTGTCATACACGCACTACTGCCCTGTAAAAACATCACATTAACATCATTACTATTCTTAAATAGTATTTCGTTGGAACTAGTCACACTTATTATAAAGACCAGCGCTCATTGAAGTTCCTGCATCACAGACGATTTGTGTCCGAACGTTTTGATGAAGTACACTACTAACACAGCACTATATTTCGAGTAACATCCGTGAGCAAAGCGTTACCCAGCGATGCATGGGAGAAATTAAGTTGCCCGCTCAAAAACGTTTGAAAATTCCGATCCATGCTCGAGGTCCCATCTCCACTACCCTAGATACACATTCTAGCTGAATGCATTGGCTTTGCAGCGGGAACAAATTGTCAAGATAAAACCATGCCTATGCTAATTTTATCAACAAATACAATTTTATAGACCAAACCTGAAATGCCCAACATTTGAGTCCCACCTCAAACCCAACCCAAATTATTCCAGCCTATCCGCATTGATAAATTGTAAATTATTACTGACCTAGTTAAAATAATAAAGTTAACATCTGCATCGAACAGTTACGCTTTTTCAGTGTCCTACGAAATACTTCGCACTCACGCGGCAAGAGATTTCAAAATACTAACGTTACAAGCAGCAAGGAGTGTTACGCTTGCACGATTGTTAGACATTATATAATTATAATAACTAAAAAAATGAAAACTGCTAATACATACAATGACATAGTTGTAGATTGTATAATTATATTTACGACGAAATAGACAACCATGATATTCCGCGGCTGGAACTAAATGTAGAACCTATTGAAATACGAATTTTAAAAAGGTCTGAAACAATTTACCATCCCAATGCCATCCTAAGATCACTTGCAACATTTTAGCTCGATACATGGGTCAAGAAAAACACAAACAATAAGATAAGGATCATCGTAAATGCCAATGCAGTCCGCGGTTATTTATTTATTCTAACGAACGCGATCTACTTCAAAGGATTTTGGAAAATTCCATTCAATCCTAAATATACTAGACCTGGAACGTGCTATTCTATTCCGAGACAGAATGTCGACATAATGCATCTGAAAGCTAAGTTCGCTTACTCCGAATACCATTATCTGAAGTGCCAGATCCTGGGGCTACCGTACAAAGGCGAGAGACTTGCCATGTTTGTGTTCCTGTCGAAGAAGCGAAACGGTCTGAAATCTCTGGAGAAGAAGATCAATTACAAGTCAGTTACATCCGCGGTGGTTAATCTGCGAAAACAGACAAGCGCCGTGAGTTTTCCAAAATTCAAAATGACCAGGGGGATTAAACTGAAGAAGATTCTGATGGCAATGGGTATGAGACGTGCTTTCAGCAGGGCGGATTTTTCCGTTATCGCCAGGCGTGGTGGTCTGCGTGTGAAGGATGTGCTCCACAGGGCGGTCACCGAAGTGGACTAAAAGGCAACAGAAGCGGCCGCCGTCACGGTTGTTATTATGAACACCGCAACAACGCTGCATCCGGAGTTCGTTGCTGATCATCCCTTCCTGTTCCTTATCCTGGATAACCTGACAGGATCAATCTTCTTCCTCGGACGCTTGTTGAAACCTTGAGAATAGACGAATCGAGCTCGGTCTGTTGATTCGCCAGAGGATGCAACTGTCGTCAAACAAAATAGTAGCAAAACATTAAAGATAAAATGTTGGAATAAAAGCAACATTTGCTAATGGAATAGCTGAAGAGTAAACCAAATATGCTGATTAAAAATCTGACGTCAGGATTTTGAGTTATACATGTGATCCAATTTTATATATATATATATATATATATATATATATATATATATATATATATATATATAGGTGTCTGTATGTGTATGTGTATATATAATTGGATCGCGAATACACCATGCGATAATTTACAGACACGGAAATGTCAACGAATTACGTAACAAAACCTTAATAAAACATTCTTTAATAAACCACTTCTTAATCTGGCTTTCAAACTAGCATTGAATCGGCAAACACCACGCCTACGGCAATAGATACCCTCACATTTTAGCTTGGAAAAGAAACCATCATTCGTAAATGGTGCGATAATGTATAACGTGGTGCGAGAATGTATAATTCATAATCCTGACCTGCTGCGACAAATCTAACTTTAGGTTTACTTTAGGAGTCAACATATTGGATTAAATGTAGAAAGACTACTACTACCCATTAGTAAAATGGCAGTACTGCGAAATAGGCGAAATAGACTAAATGGACTAAGTGCAAGGAATCAACATGAAATCCACGAAAACGGCTAAGTCATACATGAAATATGTACATTAGTACATTATCAGGCGAAAGTTATTACATTATCAGGCAAGAGGAGTGTATTACAATCAGGCAAAACATATTATATTATCAGGGAGCAAGTTTATTACATTATCAGGCGATGTTATTACATTATCAGGCAGTTATTACATTATCGGACGTTTTTATTACATTATCAGCAGTTATTACATTAACAGGCGATTATTACACTATCGGTTGTAACCCGCGTCAACATATGTGGCCAGCTCGTCGATACGTGTCCGATTATACGGGATCTAGGACTTACCATTGACACTAACCTACCCATGACGTGACAAGTTGCCAACGTTTGTCTACTATCATCTGTCGTGAATTGCAAAGATATGAGACTCGGTTAGCAACACTGTATGTAAGAGTCTCATACACGGACTGGTGACATCGCGAATCGACTATGGCACTGCGATACTATTCGGCATAAGCGATCGTCACCTGCACCGTCTGGAAATGGTTCAGCGGTCTGCAGCTCGAATTGTCATGCAAATCCGGCGGGGCGACCGGCAGTCCATGACGACGATACTGCGGCAATTACACTGGCTGCCTGTCAGAAAGCGTATCGAATACATACGATGGCACGCCAGAGTATCTCGCGGCACTGCTACCCCAGCACACACCTCCCCGTTCGCTGGCATTGCAGGGGGGTTACCCGTCGAAGTGCCAAGAGTGAACTTAGAACGTTTCGGCTGCCGTGCATTTGTCTGTGCAGGACCCACTCTGTGGAACAAACTCCCTAGGAAAATGCGCGACAACAGCAATCTAGCACAATTTAAGAAACAATTAAAGACATTTTAATTTTCTACATAACTAGTTTTACACAACGAACATTATATTTTAGCTGAACTTATTATTATTATATACTATATATATATATATATATATATATAATATATATATATATATATATATATATATATATATATATATATATATATATATTAATTATTATTACTATCACTGCAGTATTGCTAGTATTATTGCTTTGTTTCTCATTTCCTATATAGTAATCATTTTAAAGAATATAATTTAATGTGTAAATACATATATGACTTAATATATACATAGCATATTCTACAAGGTTTTTATCACAGCGTATCACTACTTTATATATTAGTATCATCATTATTTAATCAGTATACGCAGATTTATTATCACAACGTCTAGTTATTTACATGTATGTACACACCCGTCCCTGATTTGATGGTGTTAAAATAAAGTTTTATTATTATTATACAATATTACATTGTTGAAATATGAATCAATGTCTGAGGTAAGCAGTTTTCCTTTAGGCAGTAACTTATTATTTTCATTACAAGTTCATTAATATTTTGTTTTTCTATTTATTCATATACATTTTACCTATGCATTGTCTGTATTTTAAAGTATTCTTTAGTACATGCTGATAAGACCTAAATGCAGATAAGACCGAATGTCTCATCATTGGTACCTCAACGCAGCGTGCAAAACTCGACGGCTTTTTCCCGTCACATATCCTGAGTCAAAATATCACACCAGCCGCCTCAGTTTTAAATATCGGAGTAACGTTTGATGAAAACTCCAATTTCTAATAATATATATCGAAAATATGTCGTTGCTGTTTTTACCATATCCGCGATCTTCGCCGTATTCGCCAGTTTATATCACTTTCCGTTGCTAAAGACCATGGCAACAGCTCTAGTAAGCAGCAGACTTGACTACTGCAATTCCCTCCTTTACAGTACCGCAAACAAGGATATAGCAAAACTTCAGCATGTCCAATTTTTTTTAGCAAGGGTATACACGCGTTCTCCTCGTTTTTGTTCCGCTCAATGCCGCTTCTGATATCATTACATTGGCTCCCTGTGCAGTATCGCATTATTTTCAAGATTTATGCAATACCCTATCAAGCACTCTCATCCACACAACCAGTATATCTAAATTCGATGCTAACTCCAGCAAGAAATTCCAGACAGCTACGCTCAACCAGTAGTAACCCTCTTTACATTCCTCGGATGAAAACGAAAGCTGGGACCCGAACTTTTTAGGTTGCCACACCAACTGTGTGGAATTCGCTTCATGCCAGTGTTAAATCAGAAGGTAATAAAGTTTCATTCCGCCGACATCCAGAAACTCATCTCTTTAATGCTGCCTATCCTCCTTAGCCTCCTAGCTTCTTCATCCATCCATTGGCGACTCACGCTTTGTTTGACGATTACAAGTTTGCTTAATCCATTGGTTTTGTCGCGCCACTGAGCTTGATCTTCCACGATATTGGCGCAAAAGAAGTCTATTATTATTACTATTACATTACCTAAATTGGTGTGGATACTACATGAAAGTAAACACCCTTAAACAGAGTAACTCTGAAAGTGAGCGTAAAGATGAAGTATTATTATAATTCAGGACCGTTTTACGAATTTCCTTAGTTTGTGGTTCGCAACCTTTCGCTGATATTGGCAATTACTTGTCCTAGCCGGCACAAAATCAATATATTGCCTACCTATCGAGCAATAACATGTATATACTGACATTGATAATTACTGCTGCTCGTTCGTGCGGTAAATGTCAAATGAGTTTTACGTACAGCATGTATGTATTCATTACTAAAGTGTTTGTTTTATTACAATATTGTCTGCGCAACCGGCAACATTCAGTTACTTTCAAATTAGTGAACCGATGCGTCACTGATAATAACGAACAGCATATTGGTAGAGTAAATCCAGATCAGCTTGGTCAACTGACCTGGTCAGCTGCCTATAACGTGAACGTGAGTATTTTACTGCATGTGAAAACTATTCTAGAAGTCGTCATTAGAAGTCAGACAACGTTGCCGATTGCAAGATAAATGAGTTATTTGTTTGTTATTGTGTGTGTGTGTGTGTGTGTGTGTGTGTGTGTGTGTGTGTGTGTGTGTGTGTGTGGTGTGTGGTGTGTTTGCGTGTGAGTGCGCGTGCGCGTGTGCGTGCGTGCGTGCGTGCATGTGTGCGTGTGTAATAAACAATCTATTTTACGTTGGAATGTAGTAATTATCAGTGTATTTTAACATCTGGACATTATTTACCCGTGGGTTAGAATGCAGTAGTTGTGTTAAGTGTCGACGGCCTATACCTTAGATGTATAGGCCGTCGATATTTAACAACTGTTGCTGATGGACCGTTTCTGTTGGGCTTGCAAGGACTTCGGGCTGACCATCAGCCTGAAGGAGACGAACTCTCGCCCGCCTCACAACTGGTATGTGGATAAACCCCAAGCTGACATTGAAAACAAAGATGGCAGTCTACAACGCCTGTGTCATCAGCGAATGAGATATCCGCCGTATACTGGGCATATATTGGAACGAAAGAGTGTCCAACGCCGAGGTCCTGTCTCGTGCATACTTTGCTGGCTGGGTCATACCCACTGCACGAACGATGACCGCATCCCAAAAGACATCCTTTGTGGAGAGCTGGCATCAGGGAAGAGAACCACTGGCCGACCACGGCTGCGATACAACGGTGTCTGCATGAAAGACATGAAAACGCTCGACATCGATGCCGCATCCTGGGAGGGCCTTGCATGCAACTGACCGCACGAGGTGGAGAATTACCCTGAATCAACACCTCAAGACACGTGAAGAAAAGCTGATGGACGCAGAAGAAGACAAGCGGATATGCAGATACGAGCGCAGCTACTCCTGCAGACCAGAGACCACACACAGATGCGACCTTTGTGGTCGAGTCTGCGTCTCCGACATCGGTCTCTTCAGCCACAGGCGACCCTGCTCAAGCCGAGCAGATAGTCAAGACAGCTAGGATGCTTCACCCATGATCAGCCATGAACGAAGGAGTCTACTACTATTTAATAATAAGTAACATATTTTTCGAGATATGCTATTATTGTGTGATTATTGATGGCCCTTACCCACCTCTATCACTAGATGTAGGCACCTCACCGGGGAGCTTCCAGCCACGCTGTCGTTTAGTCGCAAAGGCTGGTTGTACAAATATATATTTGTGTAGTGGTAACCTAGACATACATGGCTGAGGGAAGATGGGTAGTGGGGTAGTCCGATGACCGATAGGGGGTAGTCCAGGAGACGCTGGAGAGCTCAAGAACACAAAATAGATGTTTGTGTCTTACCAAGACACAATGGATCATCTTAATTTTACCGGCTAACGTATACACATACACACATATTCATACATACTTACATAGATACATACATACATACATAATCAGCAAGAAAATATCTCGAGCCATTTTTGCAATAAATAGTGTGAAACATATCTTACTACATAAATGACTAAAACTCATTATATTACACTTTAATTCACAGTCTCATAACATATTATATACAAGCACGGGGCACCAGAAACATACACAAATTCTACAAAACGTGCCTTAAGCATAATTGATAAGAAAGCATATAGTAGTCATTACTTCAGTCTCAAAAATATTGGAAATCGTAGATGTATTTAAACTAAACTACATGCTTCATTAATTATGCATGACTTTGAACATGATTTATTATCTAAATCGTTTATAAATGTTGTAATAAAAAGGAATGTTGCTACAGATAAAAGAATAGCCATACAATTCAAGCTTCTTGTTCAAGAGAAACCCAGAATAACCTTTCCTTGAAGTTACCTAGACATAATTTTACAAGAATATAGAAAAAAATCGATAAACAAATAAGAAGTGATAATCACAGGT
Organism: Ridgeia piscesae; assembly: GCA_025642075.2. Taxonomy (NCBI): domain Eukaryota; kingdom Metazoa; phylum Annelida; class Polychaeta; order Sabellida; family Siboglinidae; genus Ridgeia; species Ridgeia piscesae. Next base: position 748,869 of record JAODUO010000029.1, read on the forward strand.
CGAAGTCACGTGTTATCTACTTAAATACTTACCAAAGTCAAGTGATATGTTTCAACTCTACATGTCAACAATGCAATTAAGTTGCTATTTACGTAAATTATTGATTTAAATAACAATTTCGTTTATCAACAAACAGTCATCGGTAAACCATTCGCTGCTGAATTATTGGTTTCAGGAATGGGCGAGAAGGAATGTTGACATGGCGCTGACAAAATGTCGTTTTCATGCAAATAAATTTTATCAATGGTTTCCAACCTTTAATCCTGGGATAACGCGAACTTGTTATCACAGATCATTTCGTACAGCTGCGCTAATAACCTAGCAGTAATTTCATATGTGCCAAGCGATTACTTATACTGCTGTGATTAGATGATGTTTAATTTGTTCAGTTATTTCGCCCATCATCGTTTCATTATATACATCATATATTGTTGAAATATGAATCAATGTCTGAAGTAAGCAGTTTTCCTCTATTCAGTAACTTATTATTTTCAATATAAGTTCATTAATATGTTCTTTTTCTATTTATTCATCTACATTTAGCCTATGTATTATCTTTATATGTTATATAGTCTTTAGTACATGCAGATCTGGTCTTGCATATTTTAGTTATATTACCAAACACTTTGAGGATACTACATGATTGTAAACATCATTGAACAAAGTGTTTATCTGAAAGTGAGCGTAAAGATTAAGTATTATTATTATTATTCAGGACCATTTTTACGAATTTCCCTAGAGTCTGTTTTTCGCAGCCTTTCGGTGATATTGGCAATTACTTGTCATAGCCTGCACAAAATCAGTGCATTGCCTATCTATCTAGCTACCACCTTTATATACTGATATTGGCAATTACTGCAGCTTGTTCGTGCGGTAAAGGTCAAGTGAGCTTTACGTACAGTATGCATGTGTATTCATTACGGAAATGAGTTTGTTAATACAATATTGTCTGCGCAACCGGAAGCATTCAATTGCTTTCAAATTAGTTAATTGAGGCGTCACTGGTAGTAACTTGAACAACATATCGGTAGAGTAAATCCAGATCAGCTTGGTCAACTGTACCGGTCAGCTGCCTATATTTATTCGGTTGGTGTAAATCCAAATGTCGTTCTATCTGAACGTGGGTATTTTGCTGCATGTGAAAAACTATTCTGGAAGCCGTCATTAGAAGTCAGACAACGTTGCCCATTGCAAGATAAATGAGTAATTGATGAATGTAACTGTGTTTGTTATTGTTATGTTTGTGTGTGTGTGTGTGTGTGTGTGTGTGTGTGTGCGTGCGTGCGTGCGTGCGTGCGTGCGTGCGTGCGTGCGTGTGTGTGTGTGTGTGTGTGTGTGTCTGTGTGTGTATGTATGTATGTATGTATGTATGTAAATAATTAAGTAACTTTTATTTCACAACGCAACACGTACAAGAACAAAACTAAAGTATTTATTAAATTGTCAGCGTGTTGCGTTGCATTGCATTATGTCTTCCGTCTTCCAGTGACAACATCATTACTTAAAATAACCATCATTACTATAGATATATACACATTTGTAGTTTTACAACAAAATACAACCAAATAATTGTCAAGATCAAATTAAACATACTTTCAGACATCACCAAATACGTACTACTAAACATGAATATGAAAAGTAAGTAGTTTGTTACTGTTGCTGGTGATATCTGAAAACGATCCGAGAAATTGGAACCACTTTTTGAATAAAATTAATTATGTAAGAAATGTAAGAAAGCATGAATGAGCATGGATGAATCCAAACAAGATTTAACTTAACTTGGGCTACGTTTAAGAATGAAATTAAACACTATGGTAAGTAGCAACTTAATTGCATTGTTGACATCTAGAGTTGAAACATATCACTTGACGTTGGCAAGGATTTAAGTAGATAACACGTCACTTCGACCTGTGATTATCATTTCTTATTTGTTCAACAGTTTTTCTATATTCTTGTAAAATTACATTTTGTAGAATTTGTGAGTGTTTCTGGTGCCCCGCGCTTGTATATAATATGTTATGAGACTGTGAATTAAAGTGTAATATAATGATTTTTATGTTTTCTGTTATGTATTGTGCGCAAATTAACTAGAAATAAGAAATGTGGCCGCAGCTCGTTTGATGTTGAATAAATGACAATGAATTCATATAGACAAGGTTGGTAATGGGCATAATGCATTGCCAGTTGGTATAAAACAGACATACCATGGAAATGCATGTATACAAGTAATTGTGTACGCAAAGTTAACACTCAGACAAAAATATACACAATCAAGCTGTTAATAAAATTATACAACATCAAAGGTGAGGGGCTACCAGCCCACACACATACAAGCAGTCAAACATATACAAAGCGTCACGCTGATAATACATAAATATTCAGTATAGAGTAGACAGCTTATTAAGAAATACAAGCGATATGTCTGGATGACAAATAAATTGCAAGTAACACCCTGCAAAAACCCAGAAATGTGAGGTGGAGGAGAAGAGGAGGTGGTGTCTGATAAACAGACAACTTAATATCGAACAAAACAGCAGAATATACGCTACTAAATAAACACGACTCACTTTGTTCGATTCGGAAAAGAACTGGGGAAGAATGGTGGACTTTTCCCATGATGCCCAGCACTGGGCAAGCACACCAACTGGTTGGGGTGGAAGTTTAGAGCTATTTCGGATTCACATTATCAGGCAACACACAACAAACATAAATTTACTTTTGGTTATACCAAGAAGTTGTTATTTAGTCATTTATGTGGAAAGATATGTTTCACACTATTTATTGCAAAAATGGCTCGAGATATTTTCTTGCTGATTATGTTAATGTGTTCTTTCCATGTTAAATGTATGTATGTATGTATGTATGTATGTATGTATGTATGTATGTATGTATGTATGTATGTATGTATGTATGTATGTATGTATGTATGTATGTATGTATGTATGTATGTATGTATGTATGTATGTATGTCTGTCTGTGTGTGTGTGTATGTATGTATGTATGTATGTATGTATGTATGCAATGCATGCATGTATGCATGCATGTCTGTCTGTCTGTATGTATGTATGTATGTATGTATGTATGTATGTATGTATGTATGTATGTATGTATGTATGTATGTATGTATGTATGTATGTATGTATGTATGTATGTATGTATGTATGTATGTATGTATGTATGTATATATGCATGTATGTATATATATATATATATGTCTATATAAGTATGTATGAATGTGTGTGTATGTGTATACGTTAGCCGGTAAAATTAAGATGATCCATTGTGTCTTGGTAAGACACAAACATCTATTTTGTGTTCTTGAGCTCTCCAGCGTCTCCTGGACTACCCCCCTCGGTCATCGGACTACCCCACTACCCATCTTCCCTCAGCCACGTACGTCTAGGTTACCACTACACAAATATATATTTGTACAACCAGCATTTGCGTCTTAATGACAGCGTGGCTGGAAGCTCCCCGGTGAGGTGCCTACATCTAGTGATAGAGGTGGGTAAGGGCCATCAATAATCACACTATAATAACATATCTCGAAAACTGTGTTACTTATTATTATTATTATTAGTAGTAGTAGACTCATTCGTTCATGGCTGATCATGGGTGAAGCATCCTAGCTGTCTTGACTATCTCCTCGGCTTGAACAGGGTCGCCTGTGGCTGAAGAGACCGATGCCGGGGACGCAGACTCTACCACAAAGGTTGCATCTGTGTGTGGTCCCTGGTCTGCAGGAGTTGCTGCGCTCCTTTCTGCGTATCCGCTTGTCTTCTTCTGCGTTCATCAGCTTCTCTTCCCATGTCTTGAGGTGTTGGTTCAAGGTACTTCGCCGTCTCGTGCGGTCAGCTGCACGGCCCTCCCAGGATGCGGCATCGATGTCGAGCGTTTTCATGTCATTCATGCAGACACCGTTGTATCGCAGCCGTGGTCGGCCAGTGGTTCTCTTCCCTGATGCCAGCTCTCCACAGAGGATGTCTTTTGATGACACAGGCGTTGTAGACTGCCATCTTTGTTTTCAATGTCAGCTTGGGGTTTATCCACATACAAGTTGTGAGGCGGGCAAGAGTTCGTCTCCTTCAGGCTGATGGTCAGCCCGAAGTGCTTGCAAGCCTAACAGAAACAGTCCACCAGCAACAGTTGTTAAATATCGACGGGCTATACATCTAACGTATAGGCCGTCGACACTTAACACAACTACTGCATTCTAACCCAAGGGTAAATAATGTCCAGATGTTAAAATACAATGATAATTACTACATTCCAACGTAAAATAGATTGTTTATTACACACACACACACACACACACACACACACACACACACACACACACACACACACACACACACACACACACACACACACACACACACACACACACACACACACACACACACACACACACACACACACACACACACACACACACACACACACACACACACACACACACACACACACACACACACACACACACACACACACACACACACACACACACACACACACACACACACACACACACACACACACACACACACACACACACACACACACACACACACACACACACACACACACACACACACACACACACACACACACACACACACATACACACACACGCACGCACACACACACGCACGCACGCACGCACACACACACACACACATAGTAATACGTATTAAAACATAAACTGTAACATGGTTAATTGACATGGGAAAATGACGCCGAACCAAAATGACAAAATCGTTGATTTGACATAAAACTGTCTGCGCCAGACGTCTTAAATCGTTTATCAGCGACCATCTGCATTAAAAAGTCGTATCGCTGATACGTGGCGGACTATGATTAAATGTAATCCATTAACGCGCGCAGCATGGCTGCGAGATAAAGTTTGATAGACATGCAACAATCTAGACAAGACGTTGTCGCACTGAACAGTCATGAGAACTTGTAAGGAATTCCTTGTGCATTTTAAACATTACTTGGTCAAGAACTATGAGGTCACAGCTGATATCGTGTGACCGTCCTAACGATGAGATGAAACAGACATATACACAAATAACGGTTTTAGTTCACAACCTCTAAACTATAGCGCTGTTTAGAGAAAAAACATGCATCACTGTTTCATGTGATGGCTATGTTATTTGTCACTAGATAACTGGTAATCATATAACACCCGTGACCACAACGTATCGCATTGGTCCCGACACCGTGTTGAATTATATTATTCTTATCTGGCACATTTGTGTATAACCACGGTTGGAAAGTTGGATGCATATCACCCAACAAAAATTCTACATACACAAGGCGAATTTGCAGATTCTGGAGGTGAGTTCCCATAGTATTTAATAATAAGTAACCCATTTGTTTCGTGATATATTATTATAGTGTGATTATATAACTTATTAATTAGTGACCCTTGTCCACCTCTATCACCAGATGTAGGTAAATCACCGGGAAGCTTCCAGCCACGCTGCCCTTAAGACGCAAAATCTGGTTATACAAATATATATTTATGTTGTGGTGACGTAAACGCACATGGCCAGGTGGAGGATAAGGAGAGCCAGATGGCGCCACATGTTCCAGGAGACGCCGGAGAGCTCAAGAACACAAAATAGATATCCTGTTTCTTACCAACACACCATGGGTCATCTTAGTTTTACCAGCTGACGTGGACACAATGACACAGGGAAGCTTCCAGCCACGCTGCCATTAAGAAACAATTCATACATAATCATTTGCTGAGGGGTCACCTGGTGCATTTTCAGCTTTGCCTGCTCCGTCGATTATCCCTAGATACTACTCAAGGGCTCCTTGCAGCAACATTATAATTTAATGATGTGTACTGTATGGGTTAAGTACGTTTTTACAAAAGGTCATATATGATTGAGATATAATTATTACTTAAGAATGTTCATTGTGGTGGCATAAGGTGATCTAATGTGGTCTCTTGTAGTTTGAGTGTTTTTGTGTGTGATATTCGAAATTGATTTAAGTTGGTTCACTTAATGGTCGTTGCTACCTTAAAATGGTGCATAATATTGCCGATGTTGACCTAAGGTGTCCAGATGATGATGTCCTTTGACTTAAGATGTACTACACGATAACAGAAGTTGATTAAATATCTGACAAGATAAGATAGTTTTGTTATTGTTTCAAGTTGAAAATATGGTCTCGGGTAAAAACAGACATTACTGCGACATTTACATAACAGTAAAACCTGTCTATAAACGCAACGCATAAAGGATCAATAATATGTTACATATTACTAATTATAAAATGCCAAGTGTCACTGTTGCGCGCAGGTATTACAAATGGAGTTTTAAAGAACATTGGTATGAAGGAATGTTTGAATGTATTCAGCCTGCATCGAGGAATTCTAGAACCTGCAATTCACTGAGCAGAACAGGACTATTATCACAGATCATCTTGCCCGATTGTCTTCGTAGTGTTTGTTCACACATAGACTGAAGAGAAATTAAGGTATTCTTTTTTGTTATTGTCTAAGTTAACATAAGATGGTTTATGCAATTGTTATAGTTGATTTAAAATGGTCTCTTTGATGTCGAGATTGACTACGCTAGGTTCTATGATAGTCGCAGTTAACAAAAGGAGATCGTCTACGTTGACTGAAAATTATTCCTGTTATAGTCGAAGTTGACCGATGTTTGTCCTTATAAAATGTTACCTTTTCCAGAATGCTTCATATCAGACAATCATCTGACCGGAATGTCCAACCTGCCACAACACTGCTTAGCTCGCAACATCGAAACGTAGAGCAACTCAAGCGTGACATCAAACGTGACGTCAAACATGATGTAAATAAGATGAGAAATTTGATACAGAGAGACGGCGACCAGCTGCGGCGTGCAGTCACGCGTGACATCAACGGGATACGGAATCTACTACAGAACGAAGTGGATCAGGTCAAGCGTGATGTCACGGAGATGCGGGAAATGTTACATAGAGACGCACATCTGCTGAAACATGATGTCACTGAGTTACAGGAGATGCAACAGTCATGTGTCTTTGCACCGACAGCATCACACAACTTCACCTGTTCAGGTATTGTGTTTGTTCTCTTAATGTTACTCCCGGAGCAACCAAGAACATTGCATTGTTAGCTAGCCCATGGCATAACGGTGTGTCAGAGAAAACATGTTAAGATACGGAAACTGCAATTACTTGAGAGGTTCGCGTATTGTGCATCCTACATTGTTTGCTAAACATCGTGAAGTAAGCCACTCTGTTGGCAAAAGTATCAGAAGCTATCCATACTGTCACAATTTGGCCTTCGAAACAAAGTTTGCGTTCGACAATCCAAGGGCACCCACACATTGCTGGTTGACATCATTATTAGCGTGACAATATAAATGTTAGTATTCCTTACTTTACGTTACTCCATGAAATAGAATTGTCAACATTAATCGAACAAAACAGTCATTCAGAAATTACCCCATGAAAGGATTTGTATCATATCACACGCCGATCTAAAAATAAAACATAAGAATAAACATTGGCTGATTTAAAGCTACATCACTTTTTACCAAGGACAACAAATTGATTGTATAACAGCGACAGTCAACCAGAAAGACAAGCCCCAGACGTCAGACCGTCCGTCGATGACGACGTCTCTGCCGCACGGTGACGCCGGAGACGAGACGAGAGAGTCGAGCAAGCAGTGGGGTCACGCCTTCAGGAACTTCTGTGAAACAACCACATTTCACGGGCTGCGAAACGTTGTCGAGTCGACAAACCACGTCTCTCGAAGGTGAAGAGGTTCTTACCATTTCTGCCGACTGTATTATGTTCTGTCAATTATATGCTTAACATAAATCCGTGTTCAACATTATCTCTTTTTATAATGATTAATGGAAGGTCAGAGTTCATTCCTGGATGACCACAGGCAGTTACAGACTGTAAGAAACGTTGTGGTGGCAACAATTACGTGGGTCATCTTGAGAAATGCGGCCATTTACACAATTTAAAATCGTCACTACTTAACACAATCGCTAACTCTGTCTGCCTCGCGTTACCATTTCGTTACGTCATAACCTTACTTATGAACATCCGGTCTATTTATGGGACACGCTGAAACAATTGACCTGTTCTGTGATCGCCAATTTTCGCAGTTGCGCATGTGCGTACGTGGGAATTAAGGGCGAATTACTTTCAAAATGGCAACAAGGGAACGTACTGCAAAACATATTTGTTTGCAATGTTCATGGACTGTCGATTTATGTAATGTAATTGAGCCTGTGCCACATCAAACTCACTTCGACAGCAGTTGTCATGGTTACTGTGGTTATTCTTTGGTTAAACTGAATTTCGCAATACATAGATGAACACATGTTTACCCATGACACTTTGTGTAAGGCGTAAATGAATGGTTCTCTAAACAGGTCTATGTAACGGAATTTATTTTCAAATGTAGTGAATACAATTTTCCTGAAGCATCGTTGGATATTTCGGCTAGTCTGTATAACATTCTGATGTTATATTATATCGTACAATTACGCGACGAAATTTGACATAATTCTGGCAGATAAATGATTATCGATCCATGGTGACAATCTGATTGGTGTCATGTTTAGCGAAACGCCGACTGGTCAATATATTACAAGGAAAATATATATTCATTTTCATTCAGTCAGTTGTATATAAATTGGCCGCTCATACTGACCACAATGTGATACTCTGGTTTAATTTGAACAAAGATATGGTGCACCGAGGCATGCTCTGACGCACACATATCGCATAATATCGCGCCAACTCATCTTTCGTGTCTCCTTGGTTGAATTTCTACTTTCACCCGGAATATTTCCAATACCATCTTGATCACTATATGTCTACTAAATATACGTTTCTTCATTAAACAACACTAGCGCATTAAAGTATATTTCAGTTATGAAGTAATTTCTTAAAGTAACAAAATAGGCTGAATGACATTTGATATCCTCTTGATGTCTAACGAATATCGACACAAATTTCGCCGCTCTCAGCGCAGAAGTGGCGAACGGTGACAGTGTTCCTGACTGCTAACATCAGTACATAAACCTCATTCCAAATGTCATTACTTAAAAAAAATGAAACAGACCCGTTGCGTGTTTCTCGGTTAATATTCGACGACGGAATATTTGTTCTTCTTAGTGTGCTACTAAACCAAGCAGGCGACATATCGAAAGTGGATTACTCTGCTTAATGAAAGTCTTCTTGTAAGTGTCTGTAGCATAATCAATTAAGAGCACCCAGAGTTCGGTATGAATGCGCGAGGTGACATGTGTACTAGGTGACATGTGTACTAGGTGATGTGTCGCCCGTCTTCAAAAAAGGAGATAAACATCTGTCAGAAATCTATCGGCCCATCTCCATTACATCTCTTCCATGTAAAACCCTTGACCACATGATCTACCTTGAAGAACACAACATCCTAACAGACCTCAACTACGGCTCCAGAGCAGGCTTCCAATGTACTTTTTACCAACATGCATGACCATTTCTCTTCCTTCGACAACGGAACCCAGACAGACATGGCAGTATTATACAAGGCATTTGACACTCAAAACTACTAAACAATTACCCCATTATGGATTTGGAGGCACAATACTCGAATGGCTAAACAAATTCCTGACTGGAAGGACGATGAAAGTCGTACTCGATGGAAAATAATACAATAACTAAAAACGCAAACAGTACACTTAGCTTCCTGAAATTTAATATAAGCAGATGTCCGATAAACAGCAAACGAACGTCATGCATTGCCCTTGTGCGCACTGTCTTAGAATATGGAGCCATAGCATGGGACGCATACCATATATGGGGGTGGGCGGGGGACACATAGGCAAACTAGAAATAATCCAACACCGTGCCGCTCGGTTAATCAATGGAGAGTACCGCTCTAGACACCCAGGATCTGTCACAACCATGCTCACCGACCTCAATCTCAACACACTAGAACATAGACGACGAGACCAATGACTAATAGGTATGTATCAAACTGTTAAGAGATATATCCCAACCATCCCCACTGAAACATTCTTCCCGAACCATGTATACTCAAATGTCATACGACACTGAACCTACACTGAACAATTCAAGAATTAATTGTTTTTGTAAAAACAATATTTGACTGGAACCAACTTAACGAGTCGCAGGTCCAAGCTGAAACCATAACTAATTTCAGCCGCATGATATGCGGCTCACACACTCAATAACATGCGCATGTATCCCGTAGTATACAATAGCCAACATTGGCTCATTACGACGTACCCCATTCAAATTCAGAATGTCATTATTGGAGGTTAATATTAAAGCTATGTTAACATGATATGTAATTTCCAACGAATGTGTTATGTTGCTCTCATTTTAACCCATGTCACTTCGCGCATTCACTAATTCACTAACTCTGGGAGATGTTAATTGATTATGTGGCAGACAGTTACATTAAGCAGAGTAATCCACTTGCAATATGTCGCCTGCTTGATTTAGTAGCACACTAAGAAGAACAAATATTCCGTCGTCGAATATTAACCGAGAACCACGTGATGTGTCTGTTTCATTTGCTTGAAAGTAATGACATTTGGAATGAGGTTTTTGTACAGGTGTTTACAGGTAGGAACACTGTCACCGTCTGCCACTTCTGCGCTGAGAGCGGCGAAATTCGTGTCGATATTCGTCATACATCAAAGGATATCGAATGTCATTCAGCCTATTTTGTCACTTTAATAAGGAAATATTTCATAACTGAAATGTACTTTAATGCGCTACTGTTGCGTATTCACGAAACGTATATTTAGTAGACAGATAACGATCATGATTCCATTGAAAACAGTTCGGGTGAAAGTAGAAATTCAACCAAGGAGACACGAAAGAGGAGTTGGCACGATATTATACGATATGCTTGTCTCAGTGCATGATTCTGTGCGCCACATCTTTGTTCAAAGTAAACCAGAGTCTCACATGCGAACACCATGCCATTCAACGCACCAGATTCGTTCTGAGATACAGGATGGACAAGTTGTCATTAGAATAGGTGTCGAGCCTGATTTGTGTTGCTTGGCTGATTACATCTTGTTAGTGATATTATTTAGTCACGTCGTAATGTCAGAAGATAGCCTCTACAGGTAAAAAGAAAGATCTTATTTTGGATATGAAAAATTAAAACGTTTGATTGGAAAAAGAACTATCATGAGAAATGTTCAGTAATCATAACAACTAGACGTTTCACTCGGGAGGCATGAAAATGATCTTCAAACATAGATAGCAATAACAGACCACGCGTACAGACAGATTGGAAGAGAGCAAAGGTGGTAGACAGAGAGACGAACAGGTATGCGCGTTGGATAAAATAAGCCATCTGGATTAGGAAGACTGTATCAACTATGAATAGAGACAAGTGGGCTACATACCAAGTCACGTGTTAGAGTCTGCTCGCCACATCATCTAGCGAGCAGTGATAATTCAGTTCTTGATGAAGGTCGCCGATGGTGGCTGAAACATCGATGTGAGTAGAAATGACTAGTTGTGTAATCAGGAATGCTGCTTTACTAATATTTCTGTTGGTGGAAGATTCCCATACTGAAGCACTAATATACTGAAATGTTAGGACATAAATGTCTTAATACGCCATAATATCAAACTATTACCACGCCAATTCACAAACTAATATGCTCTTACTGCAGATGGAGGGCTGACAGTTTTCATTTCCATAACGACAGACAATGATAGCGATATATTATTCTCTTTCCAACCTGCCAGTTGCGGGTTTCGTATGGAAAATTCAGAATGTGGATTTCTTACCGTCTGTTCGTGAGAACAAACATGAGAATTCCTGTATTCTTTAAACCCAATCCGTTTATTGCAGGATTATTTGGACCACAATTGTGCTATGCAGTACCGTGATATTCAGCTTGCAATGTCACAATTTGGCACTACACTTCTTGAGCCGCCCTGTTACTGTGAAGATGACGATGTCACGACAAGGACCTGTCGAATTTCCTGCCGTCACCATTTGCAACCAAAACGCCATAAGGTAACAAGCATTAAGATGTTACATCAACATTTAAAGTATTTTTTGACATTTTGGCCTATCTGTAATTGTACCGTTTCTGCATATTAAGTTTCAGTATCTATCTATCTATCTATCTATCTATCTATCTATCTATCTATCTATCTATCTATCTATCTATCTATCTATCTATCTATCTATCTATCTATCCATCTATCCATCTATCTATCTATCTATCTATCTATCTATCTATCTATCTATCTATCTATCTATCTATCTATCTATCTATCTATCTATCTATCTATCTATCTATCTATCTCTGTACTGAAATTTCCTGCACTGATCTTATTAGAAAAAACCCACACATAGCCACCGATGTTTTGTAGGCTAGTGGCTGCTGTAGAAAACAAGACGTATTCTTGGTTGGACGACATGTACTCTGGGAATGAAAACACATCGTTCAACTACACGAAGTGGGGCGTCGGCCACGTGTCGATGCTTGATGTCCTCCTTCAGCATCGGCACCTCAAGGAAGACATGATTGCCTCGTACGTACACGTCACGACAGTTTTTGTTTCAACAGTGGTTGTAACATTAATACTGTTGAATTGATATATGCAGTGTCATTATTGCTATATTAGTGACAGAGTAGGTGCAATCAGTGTGACGATACTATACTTGTTTGCCGATGTTCTTTCATCCCTACACGTTATGTCAGTGTCACAATAGTTGTTCTGTAACAACCTCCAAATGCTTGTTACTGTGTCGTTAGTTGTCGGTGGAGGGGGATGCCGTGCAGTCACGAAGACTTCGAGTTGACGATGACAGATGCCGGAGTATGTTACACGTTCAACGCCCAACTCAACAACAACTCAAAGGTCAACGCGACGGGTAAATAATCGATGTGCTACAGTAACCTGTTGAACTTTAAACGAGTTAAGGTAACCGTCTAACATAGGGTCGTAGTAAAAACACATTGCGCTAGAATTGTTCAGAAGTATCTTTCATCTCATATATAATATATACATGTGTGTGTGTGTGTGTGTGTGTGTGTGTGTGTGTGTGTGTGTGTGTGTGTGTGTGTGTGTGTGTGTGTGTGTGTGTGTGTGTGTGTGTGTGTGTGTGTGTGTGTGTGTGTGTGTGTGTGTGTGTGTGTGTGTTGTATATATATATATATATATATATATATATATATATATTATTAACACATATGTATATATTATATATGAGATGAAAGATACTTCCGAACAATTCTAGCGCAATGTGTTTTTACTACGACCCTACTATATATATTTACCTCTTTTTGCAGCTTAACAGACATAATAATCCGCTGGATAAAAATAAGTATAACTAAATTTACACTTCTTCATACCAAAACGGACAGTTATTTTTCACAAACGTCGGTGTTGTTTAGGCGTCAAGAACGGACTGCAACTGATTGTGAACGTGGAACAGTACGAGTACACGAAAGGTCCTCGCAATGCAGTGGGACTGAAACTTCTGCTGCACCACCAGGATGGTGCAGGACTTTGGCGATAACGTTCCCGTTGGGATGCACACGTTTGTTGGCGTAACCGTGTCAAAGGTACGGATTGCTTTATTAACAAAATAGCTCCTCGTTAACGAAATACAGTTGCATGTATTGCGGTCAGGAATGGGCAAGAATGATTGCTGATATTACATTAACAAAATTATATAGATTAGTTTTTAACTCAGTATTCTGATGCGTTTCGATGTTTTAGGAGACCAACCTGCCGCCCCCGTATGGCGACTGTATGAAACATGGAAAGCTGCGTTACTTCGACCGTTACTCGCAGGCGGCCTGCTACAGGGAATGCATCACTGACTTCGTTGTCGCGATGTGTGGCTGCAGAGATTTCTACATGCCGCCCTTTAATACAGGTTCGCTGTTTTTATTTTCGTTTCGACGTCTAGTCCTCCAATGGCGTTACATAAACTATATTAAAATTAATGCTATGTTAATATAATAGCAATATTTTCATCGAAACCTTTATATATTGCGAAAGGTAATTATTTATGTAACTTTCGCAATAACCGTGTAATATACGACATCAGAAACATAACCTACTTGATTGATCGCACTCCTTCCTCCTCTGGCCAAAACAGAGTGAAACGTCTAATAATCCTTATACATTATAATGTACTGTTGATTACAGACGTGTCACCGGTGTGTTCTCTCTCCCAATACACGACCTGTCTGCTGCCAGCAATAGGTGAGTACATGGGTGTGGCGGATGACAGCATCATTGTGATGCACCTTTTGATAAAAGCCCGAAAGTTTGCAGTATACTTATAGGATTTGACAAGTACATCTGAAGAATAACAGAATATGTGTGTGTGTGTGTGTGTGTGTGTGTGTGTGTGTGTGTGTGTGTGTGTGTGTGTGTGTGTGGTGTGTGTGTGTGTGTGTATATATATATATATATATATATATATATATATATATATATACACACACACACACATAAAACGCATTGTCATTTAATCGTCTGGTACCCAAAAATGCATGTAATTTATTTCAGATTAAACACTGACTTGCAAGATAAATGCCTCTTTTAAAGGTTAAATATAGTATGTTTTTATTAGTTTGTAAAATATATGATGGCAACTATATTGCAGAAAGACGTATTATAACAGCTTGCAGCATATATAATTCTTGCCTATTTGAGCACTTGTCCATAGAAACGTCCAATTAGTTATGTATCAGTGACCCATCGAATGTAGCCGTTGTACATCTCTTTAAATCGTCATTGTTCTTTCAGAATCATTAAACACAAACCTCTCTGCCTCGTGCGTGTGTCCACCGGCCTGCGATATCGTACACTACAAGTCGTCTATGAGTTACGCGACCGCCAACGAGAACACCAAAAGTCAACTTGACGTGTCTGAAGAATTCCTCAAGAGAGTGAGTGAGCACATGAACAAATCGATCGACACCCAAGAGAGCACGTTGCCAGCCAGACGGAGAGCTAACATAGAAGAGGCTAACCGAATCGTTGACGGGCTACCAAAACGCTCTGATAGGAGATTGTCGCGTAGCTCTAAAACCAAGGATAACAACCTAATTAAGGACACCATCGACAACTATGATATTATAACGAAATACGGATTGTACAAAATGCGTGACATTATAAAGAATGACTTCCGCGCAGGTTGGGAAAAATGAATTTGTATAAATGTACATCTGGTTCATTCGAGCTATTTACAATACTGAGAGATTCCGCATACGAGATTCACCAAGAAAGTTGGCGAGCAGCTGTACGTCTGCGTCTGGAAGAAAAGCTGATCTGTTCGAAGAAAGCAGCTGCTGACTTGGAACGACTGCACGAATCGTACATCAACCGCCGCCCGTTGACCAACTACACGGCGACTCCGAATGGCGACTACGACGCGTTGTACCGAACAACAGAATTGTTCCGTCAAACCACGGAAATAAATCAGACGTACACTCGACTTACAGAACATATTAATAACTATATATAAAGTATCAATGCATTACTTCGCATTTGTAAAGCTGATGATCATGAAATTTATATTTCGTACAGATATATCAATTGTACCAACGGGTTCTGGCAGGCTTCAGCGGACTATGACAGGGATCTTAGACTGTACGAGTCGCTTGTCATACGTCAGCCACTTCAGCGAATTAGCAATAGTATCCGTTATTTCGAACATTACACACTATCTGTTTATCCATCAGGATGGCATGTTTTTCAAAATTATTATGAGACATATTTCATCAGTTCGTTTATTATATATTTCCAATTCAAGTACGTAACACGGAAGATAAAACCATATACTAAAAACTTGATCGAAGGAAAATCCGCCAGCAAGTTATCCTACGCCCGCATGCTTATGTCGGATAAAGCATCGAAACTATTTGACGTTTATAACACAAAGGAAATTCCTGCAGCAAAAGCACTGATCAGAAGAGGCTCCTTTGGTTCACAAAAGCGTATCAACGTGTTCTGCAACATGATCATCGACGCCTCACAAGATCCTTTGTTGAGGGCATTTTTTGATAAACTGTACGACCGCTACAACACAACTGCACCTTCGGACAGAATTGTTATGTCTGATTATTTCAAGTTAAAACGTAACACGCTGGATATGAAGCTGGTACGAGGGGACGTAAATAATTGGGTTGAATGTGTTAAACATCTTGACGTACCGCTGAAACAATTGAGAAATACGATATTAGGGAATCTAACATCTTTCAAGGACATGATGAACAATGTCGAGTCCTTCCTACAAACAACACGACTGGACGGACGTTTTTTCAGGTAGCTTACTTTCATATTAATTACTGCGCATCTGAACAATATATTTTATGTTGTCTTTCAACATGATCTACCGCCACAACGATACGTCCTACTTACGTAAACAGCAAACAAATAACCTGTCACGACGATATCAAACACAGACACACACACACACACACACACACACACACACACACACACACACACACACACACACACACACACACACACACACACACACACACACACACACAACAACACACACACACACACACACACACACACACAACACACACACACACACACACACACACACACACACACACACACACACACACACACACACACACACACACACACACACACACATGGAGTAGCATAAACGCAAGCGCACGCACATACACACGCTCACGCATGTAGACATGTAGTTAAATGCAAACTTTCGTTTAATTTCACACCGAATCACAATTCATTATTTCCTTTGGGCTTTTTCAGTCGCAACATTCTTCAGTTGAATATCTACATGCGCAACCTGCGGGTGCAGGAATACAACCAGCTTAAGGCCTACACGCTCAAAGATCTGCTGAGTAATGCTTGCTTTATTTGATATTAATTATGCATATGTGTGTGTGTGTGTGTGTGTGTGTGTGTGTGTGTGTGTGTGTGTGTGTGTGTGTGTGTGTGTGTGTGTGTGTGTGTGTGTGTGTGTGTGTGTGTGTGTGTGTGTGTGTGTGTGTGTGTGTGTGTGTGTGTGTGTGTGTGTGTGTGTGTGTGTGTGTGTGTGTGTGTGTGTGTGTGTGTGTGTGTGTGTGTGTGTGTGTGTGTGTGTGTGTGTGTGTGTGTGTGTGTGTGTGTGTGTGTGTGTGTGTGCTTGATGAAAATATATTCTTGCAATTCAATTTTTGTTTTTAGCTTCGAAATATTGTTGTCATTAACATCCATTTCGGATAATCTATAATTACAATATACATTCTAATAACTGTATCGCAAAGTTCAGTCGTTTAGAAATACACTTCAATTTTGTTAAGTTCTGAGACTTTCTATACAGTTATTTAAATGACTAACCAATTTTTGGCTCTTCAGGAGTTATTTGAATTCCAAAACTGGGTGTTCTGCATAAAAGGCAAAACAATTTGACAAAACAGTTCGAAGCTAAAAAACAAAAGTTGCAAGAATATATAGATGCCTCGTGTCTTACCCCCATTGCCAAATTATTGAGAGGGGACATGCTGTTATTTTTCAACAAACGGCAGTTTTGCGGAATGAATTGGTCTTTCTACGAAAATTTCGCTGTCCTTAGAAATAATGTGCTGCATCATCAAAAGCACCTGTCAGGAAAACCACCTTATTCTTGTTTGTTGAGGAAAGGTAATTTATTTTTATTAATACAATTAATGGAAAACACTCAAACAATTATCGTGCGTATTGCTTCTCTTGAATAGATGTGGTAACATGTTACAGGTGACATCGGGGGTTCTATGGGGCTGCTCATTGGCGCGAGCGTCATAACGCTCTTCGAGGCACTAGACGCCTGTGCGATAGCATTGGCCAGTCGGCGACGTAAGAAGACGCGGCGACGACGACGGCCATCGCAACAGGAGACGGAGACAGAAATCTGTACTCTCTCCACAAGGACTATGGTTAAGCAGATGTGAAGCAAACACTGTACCGGTTTGGTTACGGACTATGTTCACGTCTCATCGCGTGTGTTCACGAGGCCTTGGAACGTTATAGCTTATGTACGCGTAGATATTATTTTGATGTGGTAGTTTAAACATAACAAAATTGTCGGCGATGCGCTATGTGTGTCGTTGACGGAATATTTATTTGTATAACGTCACGGCTATTTGGCATCAAACCAAGAACGCAAACTTGATTCGCCTTCAGAAGATTGTGTGTATCAAATGGAGCGACATCACTAAGAAGAAACTCAAGTGATCAGTACGATTTAACGTGTTTAGTGGTTCTCCCACATGCAAATACTGTATTCGCCTAGCAGGTGATATGGAGGACGCAGGAAGGAAGACGAAGGAGAGGTCGGCCTTAAATGAACTGGCACCAAACCATGCAACGAGATGTCCAACGAGAAAACAAGGGTTGGGGTGACGTCAGGGTGCTGACTGCTGACCGATCCAACTGGAGAGCTACTAAGTCTAAGTATATATAGGCGATTTTACTTCTACCGCGGTTCTCTAAGCTACTAGTCTAGAAGAAAAGATTTAGTTAATACTGTTTAGAGAACATGTGGAGTTAAACAGTCCTGACTGTTTTATTATCTATATCAATTACATGTGCATTGTTTCTAAACTGATTAAATTATAGTGTATCAAAATATAACTAGCGTTAGTTACGTACATCATTGTAAATGATTAAGTGTTGCTTCAAATGTTGTGAATAATAATGTGCTACCCACTATACATCGTTTGTGTTTGACTGAGTGACGTGAATGTCAGGAACGTTAATAATATACACACACTACAGCTAACCACACCACAATGTACACCACACCACAAAGTACACCACACCACACCACACCACACCACACCACACCACACCACACCACACACACCACACCACACCACACCACACCACACCACACCACACCACACCACACCACACCACACCACACCACACCACACCACACCACACCACAGACACAGACACAGACACAGACACAGACACAGACACAGACACAGACACAGACACAGACACAGACACAGACACAGGCACACAGGCACGCGCGCACGCGCGCACGCGCGCACAGGCACACGCACTGACACAGGCACAGGCACAGGCACAGGCACAGGCACAGGCACAGGCACAGGCACAGGCACAGGCACAGGCACAGGCACAGGCACAGGCACAGGCACAGGCACAGGCACAGGCACAGGCACAGGCACAGGCACAGGCACAGGCACAGGCACACGCACACGCACACGCACAATGTATGTCTAGCCCAGGATATCTTGAAAGCAACTCATCTAACCTGCTAATCATCTCTTGCTGCCGCTTGAGGTGTTTATATTGCACGCTAAACATGTACACAATATTATATAGATATATAATAGACATACAGCTCAAAAATAAACATAGCGCAAACAAATACTCAACAAACATGGACGCAACAACAAATAATCGCATTCGAATATCAAACGTATGCATTTATATTTGAATATGATCATTCACGTTCGAGTAAAGTTGTGTATGTGTTCGGAATGTAATTCTACATAATTTCTGAAACAAAGAATTGTATTTTAGATCAATTTAATGCCGTCGAGCCGACGTAAATTTACCGATATCACAGGGCGTGAGTATCTAGCGCACCCTTGACGCATCAGGACCACAAAGGCGATGCCTTGCGTGTGCATTGTGGAGTAGAAATAAAAAACAATTAGCAAGATTTTCAAAATTTTAACTTACAACCAGTAAATTCGTAACTATGTAGCTTTAGGTTTGGCAAAAGACAGTCCAACTCGTTATGAAGTGACATGCATAATAAAATATTAAATTCGTACAGAAAGTTTTTTATTTTTTTAAACTTAATTCACTTTCCATAGTCAGAATCCATGTCAACTGTGTCATCTCGTGTTACGACAAGTTCGCCCATATCGACACGTTCATCCTGAACATTTGCATAATTTCAAAAGCCGTCAAGTAAAAACACAAAGTAACGGTCAGTCCTTAGATAGCGTAACACCCAATCCTCAGGATTGCTCCAGGTGATTTACACTTTACTCCTCGGCAGACCTCCTCAATCAAACACCATCTCAACTTCTGTGGGAAAGATCCAGCCAGGCTGCAAGTAATGCACAATGACTGTTCATACACAAATATCCACCACTGTCTATAGCCAGGTACTCATTCAGTTAGCTGAATGAAGCGGAGCAATGTAGAGTAAAATAAAGTTGCCCAATGTTTGAAATGACACACAAGAGTTGAGAATAAAGTAGACCTTGCCAAACACATCGGGACTCGAAGTACAAGGTTGTGAAAGAAAAATACAAATTAATTTGTTTACCCAAGGTTCTGAAACAACTTTTTGTAACGGCAATGACCTCTGTAAATTTATCTCGCATGATGTTGCTGATTATATTGACTACCTCAACTGATCAAATTAATTAAGTTGTGACACTAACATCCTTCCTGAGCTATAGATGAACAGGAGTTCAATAAATTGTTTTGATTTATCTTGAATTAAATACAAAATACAGTGTATGTAACACTTGGCCAGTGCAATTGTTTTATTTTTAAATTCGAACAGGAGATACAGTTTTCTGTTAACACACAGAAGAATAAGAATGATTATGAATTATTATTTGATGTTTAATTCTAAAAATAGTCAGTCGTGTAATTATGTTACCATGGCATTGTAATAGGTACCCCAAACCGACGTCACGCAGGCCCTATGCAGTCAACAGTGTGGATTGGCCTACTTGTGCATTGTTCTACCATCACCCGTTCGCCTCATGTGCATTGCGGTATAATAAAACGATATACATATAACAGTCTGATGTATTATCTTTGCATATGTATGCGTTTTATTGCTGGTGATGACGGATAAGTAATTTTCATAATTTTTTGAAGTCAGCTACTCTGCTCGGCCGACGTAAAAGATGTCCACGTGTTTCTTACTGACCCATCTTGTAATTGTTTGAATCACATACTCACTTGCCCATCTTGCAGTTATCAGAGTCATATTCACTTGCCCATCTTGCAGTTATCAGAGTCATATTCACTTGCCCATCTTGCAGTTTTCAGAGTCATACTCACTTGCCCATCTTGCAGTTATCAGAGTCATACTCACTTGCCCATCTTGCAGTTATCAGAGTCATACTCACTTGCCCATCTTGCAGTTATCAGAGTCATATTCACTTGCCCATCTTGCAGTTATCAGAGTCATACTCACTTGCCCATCTTGCAGTTATCAGAGTCATATTCACTTGCCCATCTTGCAGTTACCAGAGTCATACTCACTTGCCCATCTTGCAGTTATCAGAGTCATATTCACTTGCCCATCTTGCAGTTATCAGAGTCATATTCACTTGCCCATCTTGCAGTTATCAGAGTCATATTCACTTGCCCATCTTGCAGTTATCAGAGTCATATTCACTTGCCCATCTTGTAGTTACCTGAATCATACTCACTTGCCCATCTTGTAGTTGTTCGAGTCATACTCGAGGTGGTCACACAGCAGATAGATGCCCTCTCTGGCTGGTCCATTGTAGTTTGTCCATGTAGACACATCTATTACTACACACCTGTCACATAGACACAGCTACTACAACACACCTGTCACACAGACACAGGTACTATATCACAGCTGTCACAGACACAGCTACTACAACACATCTGTCACAAAAACACAGCTACTAGAAGCAGAACTAGGGTTCCATATAATTTTCCTGTAGACACAGTTATCTGTGTGATTAGTTCCATTCTGTGTCATTCAGCTCATATTATTCACTAACACAAACCGTTAAAACAATGGATATGTGTAGTGAATTATGTCACTGAAACATGCAAATGGTCAAACATGGCTTCTTCTCATCATTTGGCTTGATGCAGCGGACATAGGACGGCTCCTGGGTGCGCAGGACTTCCACTAGAGCGGCCAAACAGCCCTTGAACTGCGTGGCCACCTGGTGGACAACATACATACTAACACTGATACACATGTGCCTAAGAATTGAGGTGGTCACCAGCATTGTTCAAGATGTCAGGCTTAGGTTTTACGAAACAGATTGATAAACTCACTTCAAAAATGTCAAATAACATATGGCAAACAAATGTTATGGAGGGAGGCACCAGTGGTACAATCAAACCACACTGAAATGTTTGTCTTAAAGTTAGAATTATTGTCTATGTGTGAATGACAACTGGCAAAAAACATGGGATAATTAAGCCAATATATGGTTATTATTCATATTATCGTCATCATCATTATTAAAAGTGATCAATGAGGAGAAGCTGCTTGTGATGTTTTTAGCACAACATCTGAGTGTAAATTATTTGTAAACAGCTATCAATATAGCCTAAAATAAAAATGGACGAGTGAGTGATTGATTGATTGAGTGAGTGATTGAGTGAGTGAGTGAGTGAGTGAGTGAGTGAGTGAGTGAGTGAGTGAGTGAGTGAGTGAGGTGAACACATGCAAATGCAAGAGATGATATTATTTAAAAAAATTGATCAGATGAGCTCATGAAAGAAAAACAATTTGACCTCAATTCCTTCTTTCAGTTATTCTCCTGCTCCGACCTCAGAGTCAATGAAATAAAGAGTTGTTTTAACTTCTCACTGCAGTAGTTGATGCAGAACTGCTCAAAGCTGAAACATAAGTTATGTGTTATTAGTTTACCTTGTGAGTTATCAATCATATATAATGTAAACAGTCTTAAATTAAGTTACAGACCCAGAATATTTGTATCACTCATACAGACAACTACAGTTGTTTTGGGTTTATTTATCTTCGCATTATATTATATCTAGTCAAATGTATTTAATGGGAATCAAAAGTCACCGCTTTGGTGATATGGGCCTAATAGAGTTAATCAAACGTAACAACTTCCAACAACAATCACATTTTGAACGTGGACGTGGACGTGGACGGGGATGGAGAGTCAGCACCCTTACAAATAGCGCCTTCTTTCGAATTTCAAATATTTCTTATTAAGCAGTGTACATTTACGTCGCGATTATCGCCAGCCAGGTTAGTAGTTCATCAAAAAGTGCCTAACGTTTTATTGGATACCTAAGAATACGATATTTTGGTAATCTTCCTGTTGATTACCCTAAATCATCAGGGCTTT
The DNA here is from genome assembly GCA_025642075.2 of Ridgeia piscesae. Taxonomy (NCBI): domain Eukaryota; kingdom Metazoa; phylum Annelida; class Polychaeta; order Sabellida; family Siboglinidae; genus Ridgeia; species Ridgeia piscesae. The sequence continues at coordinate 771,977 of JAODUO010000029.1, forward strand.
TTCAAAACGGTTTTACCACTTTTTTATGTATGTGTTCGGAATGTCAATCTACATAACTTCTGGTACAAAGCAGTCAGATGTAGTTTGTTTTTATTGTGTCTTAGATCAAAACTAATGCCATCGCATCGACGTAAATCTCGTAAAGAAGTCGATGTCACAGGGCGTGAGCAATTAGCACAGCAGACACAACACGACCGCAAAGGCGATATCTTGCGATTTGCTGATATGTCCCCAAACATAAAGCTACATCATTAATTTTTATTCAATATCATGCGGATTTATTGGATGTAAGTTAAAATTTATAAAATATTGCTAATTGTGTTTTATTTCGACTTCGCAATGCAGACACAAGACATCGCCTTTGTGGCCCTGGTGCGTCTGGGGTGCGCTAATTAGTCACGCCCTGTGATGTCGGCATATTTACGTCGACTCGACGGCTTTAAATTGATCTAAAATACAATTGAAAAAAATAATATCGTACTTTTTGTTACAGAAATATACAAAATTCCGAATATATATATATATAATATATATATATATATATATATATATATATATATATATATATATATATATATATATATATATATATATATATAAGGAGAGAGAGAGAGAGAGAGAGAGAGAGAGAGAGAGAGAGAGAGAGAGAGAGAGAGAGAGAGAGAGAGAGAGAGAGAGAGAGAGAGAGAGAGAGAGAGAGAGAGAGAGAGAGAGAGAGAGAGAGAGAGAGAGAGAGAGAGAGAGAGAGAGAGAGAGAGAGAGAGAGAGAGAGAGAGAGAGAGAGAGAGAGAGAGAGAGAGAGAGAGAAGAGAGAGAGAGAGAGAGAGAGAGAGAGAGAGAGAGAGAGAGAGAGAGAGAGAGAGAGAGAGAGAGAGAGAGAGAGAGAGAGAGAGAGAGAGAGAGAGAGAGAGAGAGAGAGAGAGAGAGAGAAGAGAGAGACAGAGAAGAGAGAGAGAGAGAGAGAGAGAGAGAGAGAGAGAGAGAGAGAGAGAGAGAGAGAGAGAGAGAGAGAGAGAGAGAGAGAGAGAGAGAGAGAGAGAGAGAGAGAGAGAGGAGAGAGAGAGAGAGAGAGAGAGAGAGAGAGAGAGAGAGAGAGAGAGAGAGAAGAGACAGAGACAGAGAGACAGAGACAGAGACAGAGACAGAGACAGAGACAGAGACAGAGACAGAGACAGAGACAGAGACAGAGACAGAGACAGAGACAGAGACAGAGACAGAGACAGAGACAGAGACAGAGACAGAGTGCACCAAAGGGACAGGACAGGCCATTTTAATCATGTCAGTTGTCTTCTGTTACCTGAAACTCAATTCGTATCACATTTCACGTCTTCAAACCGTGTCATACTTGGTCGATACGCTGTCTTTGCCTGGAAAAGTCAGGATGGATCGTCACACAGCGAAAATGCAAAAACATACGAAGGTCTACGACTTCAGCTTTCGCGAGACAACTGTTTGACTTATGACCCGAATATGATGACATTAAAAAGAATACAGACCTTCATCAACAAATGCCTGCGTAGAATCCTACACCTGAAGTGGACAGACAAGATATCCAACACTACACTCTGGAAAATGACCAAGCAACTACCCATAGAAAATGAAATAAAGGAGAGAAAATGGAGGTGGATAGGACATACACTCAGGAAACCACCAAACACCATCACCCGTCAAGCCATCACATGGAACCCCCCAGGGAAGAGACGAAGAGGTAGGCCACGAAACACCTGGCAAAGAGACACGGAAAAAGAAACGAAGGAGATGGGATACACCAGGAGAGAAATGGAGAAGATGGCCACGGACAGAAAACGGTGGCGTTCCTTGGTCGATGGCCTATGTTCCCAGCGAGCAAACAGGTATAAATAAAGTAAGTAAGTATGATGACATTGGTGAACAAATTCGTTAGTCCGGCCTAACGTATTGTACGTGAAAACAGCTGAGTTATTCGATAAGCATCGTATTTGAGTTTAAAATTATATTGCACACGGCCTAATTGTCAAACCAAAACCAAAGTTCCTGGATGAGCATTCCGTAGTTATCATAATTAACAGAGATAACAGTTACATGTTTGAGCAATTATCCATCATAAGTAAAGTTGACAAATCTTATTACCCCCACATTCGGGGTAAACATTTCACAATAAAATACAATTAATGCATTAAAGCATCATTGAGTACCACAACATTTATATGTGAAACCATATTAGTTCTACTCTATTATGGCCTGTCGTGTTTATTGGCAATTGTATATTTCCCATGGCATAACAGAGTTACGGTATCTGTTCGTTCTGGTTACTGGTATATATATATATATATATATATATATATATATATATATATATATATATATATATATATATATTGGCAAATTAGTGTGCCGTGCAGGTCTCCATACTCACAACACTGACATATACAGTGTCCAGATCATCCTGCGTAATTCCTGCCCGCATTAACTATATACGTATATAACATATACAATGGTTTTCAAGCCTTTTTCACAATTTAATTAACGTGTTTATTACATGTCAGATCCAGAGAAATGGTCACACCTAAAGGTTTGGTATGGTATACTTGCTCTTCTTCCCTCCCATCAAACTTTACGGTTCTAAAATTGTCATCTTGTGCAAAACTAGTTATTATTTCTTTTGGTTTTTCTTAATTTATTTTGTTCTAGCATCACAACACCACCAGCACCACCAGCACCACCAGCACCACCAACACCAACCCCACCAGCACCACCAGCACCACCAACACCAACACCAACACCAACCCCACCAGCACCACCAGCACCACCAGCACCACCAACACCAACCCCACCAGCACCACCAGCACCACCAACACCAGCACCACCAACCCACCAACACCTCCAACACCACCAAAACAACCAACACCACCAACACCACCAACACCACCAACACCTTTCGTGTATTGCTGCAATGTGTGTTTGGTAAAAAAATTACCTAAAATTCTAAGCGGCTCGGTTAACCTTATTACGTAATATTTATATGTTGTGCTTAGTTCAAATCATCACACACTTGAGCGCCATGTCTTTTACGTACTATATCTCTGAACTAGGCTATATCCCTATGACCCACAGTTTATTAGCCGTATGCCTAGTTACAATCTTAGTATGAATGCATGTTTTCATCAGGTGGCAAATAACCATTTAATAATATAAACGCTGATCTGCGTGTTGACATTGATCATAATTGGTAAACACACGTTGTAACATCGATTGCGACAGAGCTTACTTATAAATAAATATACTAAATGAATACACAGAGATGGCATTTGTGGAATTGCAAAGTAACATCAATATAATTTTACAAGCCAATTTTCTACGAGATATTACTAGAGCAAGTGGAATCTTTGTAAATATCAGTATGTAAAATTACACTTGAATGCTTGTGTCGTTAGCAGTAATCGCAGACAACAGTGATTACGTCTAGCCTCGTGTATATTAAACCATATCAAATTAAGTAACTACATCTTACTACAAGAGCTATTGCCAATAGTCATACCCACAAATATATACACTAAATTATAAATACTCTAAATGTTCAGCTTAATGAACATTACGCCGTACTGTTCACAGGGAGATGTGTAATAGAGTAACTTGTTCTTTATCAAGACATAACGATGAATGACCGAATATCCGACTTCCAGAATGGCAGCATCTTCTGATGTAAATAAGGAAGACAGCTAGCCGGCTGTCATTCTTCCTTGAATTTTATCTGTGGAGTAATTGTTACTGAAATACAATGACATACTGTGAGTGATTGAATTTATTGAAAGTAATCTTCTCTTAAATAATTTTCTGAAATCAATCCCTCCATTAAAATGATACTAGAAGCAACAGGTGCTCATTAGTTTTAATGTTTTGCTATTGTAAAAAATGAGAGGTTGGCTGCAAAATAGGTGGGAGATGAGATGTTGAGACGCCTGCAACATCCCTTCATGGCCACCTAATGAAGACGAGTGATACCCAATTGTGTAGACATAACATAGTATTCATAATGGTACATTCTCTACATTATTACACGTGTTGAATCAAAAGTGAACATATAGATGTATTTATTATATTGGTGATTTATTAATACAACTGTACATTTTATACAATTATCCTTAAAATGGTACATGGTATACAAGTTAATTATATAAGATACATGGGCTCCTAAGCTTGGCATAATTATGTGAAGCTAACTTGCTTTTTAACTAGCTATATTAGTATTTATTAAAAAGGTAAGTTCTTCTATATAGCAATAGACAATCCTTGATCAGGATTGCTCAAAGCAGATGCAACACCATTTCGGCTTCTCTGGGAAGCACGCAGCCATGCTGCAATTAAAACGCAAAGACTGTTCGTACACAGATATATCCACCACTGTCTACAGCCAGATATTCATTCATAACAAATATAGCTAAGTGAACTGGAGCGATGTAGAGTGACAAAATTGCCCAAGGTTTGACACAGCAGCACAGAACTCAACCCATGTCCTCTTAGCCGAGAGTCTGAAGTTGTAGCCACTGCGCCACAATATTACTATAAAACTGTTACCAATAACTTTTAAAAACAAACGTAAAACTAACAATTCGCCTACCACCTGTCTTGAATTGTGTCTGAAACGCGGCATCACAGATAAAATCTCCCAAATTATAATATAGGTATTTATTAATTATTATGCAGTTGGAAGTTTCTGGTGAAACCTTAAAGGATGGATCCAGTTGGTTTCCAGGTACGTGTATGTGAAGGTTGGTTGTTGGATACTGAGGGTTGTAGGTGGAGGTCCACATGGTGTATGCATATGTTTATGCATCTGATAAGCCTGGAGTCTTGTATTTCGAAGCTTAAACGTTAATACTACGGATTATTGCTACAGGCAATATATACCGTTATACCCAATCGTTGACATCCACATGCATCTTTTAATTTCAGAAACATAACCGATCGATTTAAATATAACGTACATTCATCATCGGTATATAGGTTGACATTTTGATGGTCAAAACAAAAATATTACGTGTAAAATATTTTGAATCAAAAACGTAAATTCGGGAATTCTGATAGTCCGCAGCGACGTCTATCGAGTCGATTGGAACCTTCTTCTCATGAGTTCTGGTTAGCTGTCAAACTTGGCGTCGTCTCTGTTCACATTTGTGATTCCACACATAATATTTGCGTTTTGACCATCAAAACGTCAACCAAAATACTGATTGTGAATGTACGTTATATTTAAGTCAATCGGTTATGTTTATGTAATTAAGAACTGGTTATTCCTTTGAAAAATGGCCGATTACTAGAAGATGAGAAAGCACACTTCCAAACTTCTTCTTGAATACATACTTCACACTTATCATCACAAATCAATTCGTGCATTTGCCAGTCCTGTTCTCAACATAGTAATTCATCTAGGTATTCCTATAGTTCTTGTGGGTCTAACTCTGTATGAGATAAAGTAATCAGCAAAGAGGCAAACTGTGGAGTTGATATTGTTAGGCAAATCACTAATGTAAATAAGGAAGAGAGCCAGCCGGCCGTCATTTTTCTTTGAATCTTATCTGTGGAATATTTGTTACTGAAATACAATGACATACTGTTTTTTTTTATAGAAATGACTGGTTGAATTAACTTATGAATGATTGGATTTATTGAAATTAATGTTCTCTTAAATAATTGTCTGAAATAATTCCCTCCATTAAAATTATATTAGAAGCAACAGGTGTTCAGGTTTTTCTGTTGTAAAAATGAGCGGCTGGCTGTAAAATAGGTAAGAGATGAGATGTTGAGACGCCTGTAACATCCCTTCATGGCCACCTAATGAAGACGAGTGATACCCAATTATGTATACATAACGTAGTATTCATGATGGTACATTTCCTACAGTATTATATGTGTTGAATCAAAAGTGACCGTACAGCAGTATTTACTATTTTGGTGATTTATTAAAACAACTTTGCACAACAACATTATTATCATCATGGTTGCCCATATATACAATTATCCTTAAATGGTATACAAACTAAGATGCATGGGCTCATAAGCTTGGCATAATTGTGTGAAGCTAACTTGCTTTTTAACTAGCTATATTAGTATTTATTAAAATGTAAGTTCATCTATATCGCAGTATACAATCTTCGATCAGGATTGCTCAAACCACTTTACACTTTACTGCCTGGCAAACCTGTTCAATGGAACACCATTTCGGCTTCGCTTGGAAGCGGCCCAGCGATGCTGCAATTAAAACGCGAAGACTGTTCGTACACAATTATCTACCACTGTCTATAGCCAGATATTCTTTCATAAAATTATAGCTAAGTGAACTGGAGCAATGTAGAATGAAACAACTTGCCCAAGGTTTGACACGGCAGCACATAAATCAACTCAGGTCCTCTAAGTCGAGAGTCTGAAGTTGTAGCCACTGCCCGAGGGTTGTAGGTGGAGGTCCAAACCCAGATAGCATGCAAACGTTACATTAACGTTTGCATTTGGTTAGAACCGTTTGATTTTGGTTACGGTTAAATCTCTAACGTTCCCGAAACGTTAGTTTTCGGTTGTTTTTTTTGGTTACAAAGTAAACGTAGATCTACGCTAAATAAACGAGCAAAATAACGCGAAACAAAAAACGTTCACATGTAAACGTTAAACCAACGTTTCTGCTAACGTTAAATTAACGTTAGATTAACGTTTGCATGCTGTCTGGGAACAACCTAGGTGTAATTCCTAACCAGTTGTAAGGACCGCGGCGAGGACACGACAGTTCTTACATACTACTATAACACAACTCTTAAAATATCGTTAGACTACTAAAATGTAACTTATCAACAAGTAATAAAACTTGCAGGAACGAAACAAGATGGCCGACTTTCCAGTTCAGCTAGTAATTCGCACATTTAGTGACCTTGTTAAAATGCAATGTTCGCTTGTACAAATGCTTGATGGCAAAGTCACAACTGACAGAAATTCGTCCTGCTCTCTGTGAGTTCTTTAAATGATAGATCAGGGCAGAATACGGTGTTTCCGATTAACTGGCGTGATAAGCTATACATGAAAGATACCTCTGGTATTGTGTGGCTGTCAACAATAAAACACGTCGTACACCAACTTCTATTTGAACAGAAATAACATTAAATAGTTATAATGGCCTGCAATTGCAGCGGAATTTGGCGACAGCCATTTTCCACAATGCCCTAGTAACAGGCCTTTGATTCTTGACAATTAAACAATGATTTTCTGACAAATCGGCTGTACCTTATAATAGCACCCTTCTCCCAATCTATCAAGGTCAAAGGAAAGTCAAATTGAAAATTCAAGGTATAAAATAGCTTATTATTTCTCTACGGAATAGACCTGACCTATCCTGTCTAGAGATCTTCCTAACACCTTGCAGCATCGTGTCACAATGCAAATGACTTCATAGGTCATTTTTTTCATAATTACAATTTATAAACTGCTTTAAACTGTTTAAAAAAAAAAAATTCAATAATATAAATGTCATTATATGTGAGCCAAAATTCCAATCTTATGACGTGTGCATAGTACCCTAAGAAGCATCTATGCAAAATTAGAAAAAACATCTTCAACGGTTTTTGAGATACGATAGCTAATGGCGCATGCAGAGTGATGACGTAACTCCATTTGGACCTTTGGGCTAAGACTAAATAGCAGGAAGAAACACACAATAACCTTAAATGCAAACTTTATTTCCAGAAAAAAGATGCCTATTCGCTGGACCATTTGTAGTGTGTATGTCATCAATGTGGTTATTTTAATTAGGTGACGTGTCACACAGAAATAAAACATTTATAATTACAGCACAATGCAATTGAATACAACAGTGTGCCCACTCAGGACAGGGTGTAAGCTGCACGTTGGTGATAATGTACAAAGAAGATGGTCTGTGGTACCATGACCAACGACCACCGGCACAATAAAAACGAAAACCGTCTTGACTGTACATAAACCCAGATAGCATGCAAACATTATATTAACGTTTGCATTTGGTTAGAACCGTTTGATTTTGGTTACGGTTAAATCTCTAACGTTCCCGAAACGTTAGTTTTCGGTTGTTTTTGTTTGGTTAGAAAGTAAACGTAAATCTACGTTAAATAAACGAGCAAAATAACGCAAAAAACGTTCACATGTAAACGTTAAACCAACGTTTCTGCTAACATTAAATTAACGTTAGATTAACGTTTGCATGCTGTCTGGGAATGGCCTATGCATTTGGTGAGCCTGGAATCTCTTGGATTTCGAAACTTAAACGTTAATAGATATACTACGGATTATTGCTATAGGCCATATATATACTTAAGTGGGCATGGGCAGTAAGAATGTGATGATGTTCAAGGTGCATCACATACACGGATAGAAAAACAAGCATCTGGGTGAGAGAAAAGGCAAAGACGTTGTTGAACAAGTCAGAAGACGGAAGTGGACCTGGGCAGTTAGAATGTGATATTGTTCAAGGTGTTTCATGGTGCGGCTTTGAAATATATATTCAAGTAGTTTGGAAGTGTGCTTTCTTATCTTCTAATAATCGGCTATTTTTCAAAGGAATAACCATCTTTTAATTACAGAATAATAACCGATCGACTTAAATTTAACGTATCAGTACATTGGTTGACATTTGTATGGTCAGTACGCAAACATTGCGTGTAAAACCAGAGACGGCGCCAAATTTGACAGCTAACCGGAACTCATGAGAAGAAGGTTCCAATCGACTCGATAGGCGTCGCTGCGGACTATCAAATTCACGAATTGCGTCGTAGTTCACGAGATAGTCTGGTTCCAGGAACTACCGTTACTGTTAGCAATGAGGACTCGTACTATAATGTGAAATTATACCGTCAAATTAAAGTGTCTCCCACTCGTTTGTACTAGTGACAAAGCATTTCTTTCAAACGTCCCATCACGTGACTGCGATGGAGTGACGTCATAAACAGCGCGGTAACGACGGCCTTGTGCAATATTGAATGTCTGCAAGTAAAGCGCCCGATCTCGACTACAACTACCCTTCAGCTAAGTTTCACCAGCCGCTCGACAACATACGTTAGTCAAGAGCACTGCCCATGTCAATGAAGAAGAAGACGGAGGGTGAAACCAACCACGGCGAACGTTTGCAAGAAGTTACACGAACCTTTAGCAGATAAGTTCAGCTCAGTAATATTTATTATTAATATTACTGTTGGCAGTGTTGCGTCAGTTTAGCTTCGAATGTGCCTTTATGGCTGGAACTTAACTAGCTAGGACACGGGGAACATTTACAAGAAGTTACACGAACACTAATAGTTCAGTTTAGCAATAACTATTTATGTAACTTTTGAGTAAGTTTAGCTTTGTTCCTGTGGAATTGAATTAGCCGGGGGACCGATGATTTTTGAACCAGCAAAAGAGAGTTGTGTAAAAAGGCGGAGAGTCAAGTCAATACGGAGATATTTTGTCAGGAATTACGTAGTCACTTAGCAGCTCGATTCAACTTAGCATTAGTTTTCTATTAAATCTTTGCGTCGGTTTAGCGTTGACGTTCCATCTGTAACAATAGGTAGGAATATACATAGATGGAACTGTGTAAAATAGACCCAATAAAAAGGTACGGTAGCTCCAGGCCAGGCCTCCTCTCTATCAAACTATACAGCTCCAGGCCACGCCTCCTCTCTATCAAACTATACAGCTCAAGGCCACGCCTCTTCTATCAAACTATACAGTTCAAGGCCACGCCTCTTCTATCAAACTATACAGCTCCAGGTCACGCCTCCTCTCTATCAAACTATACAGCTCAAGGCCATGCCTCCTCTCTATCAAACTATACAGTTCAAGGCCACGCCTCCTCTCTATCAAACTACACAGCCCAAGGCCACGCCTCCTCTATCAAACTATACAGCTAGAGGTCACGCCTCCTCTATCAAACTATACAGCTCCAGGCTCCGTATCCTCTCTATCAAACTACAGTTCAAGGCCACGCCTCCTCTATAAAACTATACAGTTCAAGGCCACGCCTCCTCCCTATCAAATTACACAGCTCCAGGCCACGCCTCCTCTCTATCAAACTATATAGCTCCAGGTCACGCCTCCTCTCTATCAAACTATACAGCTCCAGGCCACGCCTCCTCACTATGAAACTATACAGCTCCAGGCCACGCCTCCTCTCTATCAAACTATACAGCTCCAGGCCACGCCTCCTCTCTATCAAACTATACAGCTCCAGGCCAGGCCTCCTCTCTATCAAACTATACAGCTCCAGGCCACGCCTTCGCTCTATCAAACTATACAGTTCAAGGCCACGCCTCCTCTATCAAACTATACAGAACAAGGCCACGCCTCCTCTCTATCAAACTATACAGCTCCAGGCCACGCCTCCTCTCTATCAAACTATACAGCTCCAGGCCACGCCTTCTCTCTATCAAACTATACAGCTCCAGGCCACGCCTTCGCTCTATCAAACTATACAGCTCCAGGCCACGCCTCTCTCTATCAAACTATACAGCTCCAGGCCACGCCTTCGCTCTATCAAACTATACAGCTCCAGGCCACGCCTTCCTCTATCAAACTATACAGTCTCAAGGCCACGCCTCTCTCTATCAAACTATACAGCTCAAGGCCACGCCTCCTCTCTATCAAACTATACAGCTCCAGGCCACGCCTCCTCTATCAAACTATACAGCTCCAGGCCACGCCTCCTCTATCAAACTATACAGCTCCAGGCCACGCCTCCTCTCTATCAAACTATACAGCTCCAGGCCACGCCTTCGCTCTATCAAACTATACAGCTCCAGGCCACGCCTCCTCTATCAAACTATACAGCTCCAGGCCACGCCTTCGCTCTATCAAACTATACAGCTCCAGGCCACGCCTCCTCTCTATCAAACTATACAGCTCCAGGCCACGCCTCTCTCTATCAAACTATACAGCTCAAGGCCACGCCTCCTCTATCAAACTATACAGCTCAAGGCCACGCCTCCTCTCTATCAAACTATACAGCTCCAGGCCACGCCTCTCTCTATCAAACTATACAGCTCCAGGCCACGCCTCCTCTATCAAACTATACAGCTCCAGGCCACGCCTTCGCTCTATCAAACTATACAGCTCCAGGCCACGCCTTCGCTCTATCAAACTATACAGTTCAAGGCCACGCCTCCTCTATCAAACTATACAGCTCAGGCCACGCCTCCTCTCTATCAAACTATACAGCTCCAGGCCACGCCTTCGCTCTATCAAACTATACAGCTCCAGGCCACGCCTTCGCTCTATCAAACTATACAGCTCAAGGCCACGCCTCCTCTCTATCAAACTATACGCTTACTGGACATAGTTTGGTGGTTAGCGCGGGTGACCAGGGGCATTACTTCACACATCAAAAACCCACCCACCTATCCATCTAAAATATCACCAACCCACCTAACACATCCACCTACCTGTACACCCTCCTAACCTAACTAACATACCTATTAACCCACCCCGCCAACTCATTCACTGGCTGGCTGGTTGGCTGGCTGGCTGGCTGGCTGGCTGGCACACATCCATCCGTCCGTCCGTCCATCCATACATACATACATCTGTCCATCCATCCATCATTCCATCCATCCATCCCCCCTCAGCCAACCACCCATCCATCCACCTATAAATACATGCATCCATCCACCCATCAATCCATCCATTCGTTCATTCACTCATTCATCCACCCACCCATCCATCCCTCTATCCATTCATCCATCCATTCACTCACCCTTCCATCCATTCACTCATTAATCCATCCATCCATCCATCCATCTATCCAACCACCCATCCGTCCATTCATTCATTCATTCATTCATTCATTCATTCATTAATATTTTCTTTCTTTCATCCATCCATCCATCCACTCAGCCATCCACCCACACATCCATCAATCACCCATCCATCCACCCATTTATCCATCCACTCGCCCATCCACCCATCCATCTATTCATCCATCGCTCCGTCTCTCAATCCCTCCATCCTTCCATTCCTCCATCCAATGAGTTAACTGCATTTCGTCCGGGGTTCCCTGGATAAGGCTTGGTCACTCTAGAATGTGGCCACAACGAGTGTGCTGGTGCACACGACACCCCTGCCGCATTCCCCTTGCACAGGCTCTTCCGGGCTCGTAGCTAGTTTCTGTAACACCGCGTTTAAAGGTAGTCAGTTTAAGTAAAAGTAATTCGGAAGTGGTCTGTGTTTGGGGGTGCCCAGAGAGCAGATAATACGGTTTCTTGCCAGTGCACACGAGTTTCTTATAAAACTTAGATATAGCTTAGGTAATTATCAAACTTGGTGTCACTTATTTACAAAAAGACGAAGGTCACAGATGTGACTGGACAACTCAGAAGACGGAAGTGGACCTGGGCAGGGCAAATCTTACAGCAGAGTACGAGATAAAGGGTGGAATTCTGCTGACAGGGCCAAATTGTAAGTTTGTCAGTTAGTTGTGTAATCTCCGTAAATATTTCGATTGTGTTACTTTATGCCATTGCACTAACTTAATAATAATAATTTGACAACATTTTTTTCTGCGCCAAAAACCTTGTAATTATAACCATTCAGAGGCGTATTACAACACTATAAAGATTTCCTTTTTAAAACGTTAAAATAGAAATATGCATTTGTATGTAAAATAAATTAATCAATATTAATAAATAATATTAGTCATAATAGTTCTAAATGCAAATACTAATAAAGATGCTTATGTAGTTTTATTTATATGTTTTATTTACCGACCGACCGACCGACCGACCGACCGACCGACCGACCGACCGACCGACCGACCGACCGACCGACCGACCGACCGACCGACCGACCGACCGACCGACCGACCGACCGACCGACCGACCGACCGACCGACCGACCGACCGACCGACCGACCGACCGACCGACCGACCGACCGACCGACCGACCGACCGACCGACCGACCGACCGACCGACCGACCGACCGACCGACCGACCGACCGACCGACCGACCGACCGACGATTCAGCTTCCCCCACGTGAGAGAAGTTCCACGGGCACACAGAACAGAGGTTGCTACACAGGATAGGCTGGTACCCCAGGACCGTGCCGTCTAGCGCGATTTTTCGAGGAAGGTTATCCAACTGGTGGAGTATGGAGCTGATAGCTACAGACGAGAAGACGACGACAGCGAGGGTCTGAAATAGTTGTCTAGGATAGGGTTGACACGTATAAACTAATACAATCCTCGTGTGCACTGGGATGAAACTGGGGGACCACAGACCGTAGAGTGACCATATATGCTTTTTATTGTCTTATTCACATGTACTTCGATGCATCCTTTTTATCCTCTTACGTAGAACTTCATCTTTGTTAGTCCTAACGACTTATGCACTGGTATATTTCAGGGGAACGACGCATCATCGCGTGGACAGCGACTCAGCAGACGCGCAGGAAGTCAGACCCAATCGTGTGGATGTGTTCGGTGCAACAGCAAGTCAAGGAGTGCCAGAGTTTCTGCAACAACGGAACTTTTGATAGATGATCCAGTCAGAGACACCGCCTGCGGACGCTGAAGGATGACCCTAGTACGATGGCTTTATGATGAACTAATAAAACATTCTCCATCTTAGTTTATGATATCATACGTCATCGAGGTATGCCGATTTCTCTGAGAACCTTGGATATGAGTGTTGCATTTGACAAAGAAAGGCGTTCTGGACACGTTCCACACACATGTTGTCATTTTGTGGCGATTCGGCGTTGGAATGAATAAAATCATGACACAATTTTTTATTTTGTTCAGCATATTGGTGATGTTAGGTCATTCCCCCATTTCTTTAAAGTTTTTGAAATGAAGACATTGTACATTATACATAATGTACACACACATGCATACATACATACACACACATACATACACATATACACACACATACATACACACATACAAATATACATACACACATAAAACATACATATACACATAATGTACATACACATACACACATACCTACATACACACATACAAACATACATACACACACATGCATACACACATACATACATATATACATACAAACATACATATATACATACACACATACATACAAATATACATATAAACATATACATACATACAAACATACATACAAACATACATATACACACATACATACATAACATTATATACATACACACATACGTACATGCATACACATATGCACAGGGAAGAGTGTATCAACGACGAGTAGGAAGACCAAACCTGAGATGAAACGACAACGAGTGTGCTGGTGCACACGACACCCCTGCCGCATTCCCCTTGCACAGGCTCTTCCGGGCTCGTACCTAGTCCCTTATTAAGGTCGGGCTTAAAGCTAGTGTCAGTTTAAAGAAAGCTATTCATAAGCGAGTTTATGTTTGGTGGCTTGCCCAGTTTTAGCAGATAATACGGTTTCTTCCAGGCATACGAGGTTCTTTTAAACCTTAGCTATGTCATAGGCAATTACCTAATGTAGTTTCACAATTATACGTATTGAACAATTCAGAAGACGAAAGTGGACCTGGGCAGGGCACTTCTGACATTTGAATACGAAACAACAGATGGATTTCTGCTGTTTTATCTCCGTATTTAGCATGAAGAATTCTTTGTGGTATTACTATATGCCATAGCACTAGCGTAATAATAATAATAATCTGACAACTGTTTACTGCACCATAAATCTAGTAATTATAACCACTCACAGGCGCTTTATAGCACTACATAAATTTCTTTTAAAACAAAAATTAAAATAGAGGTTTATTTGTATGTAAAATAAATCGAGCAGTATGAATTAATTTATATAAATAAATAATATTACTCATAATAATTATAATACTAATATTAACAAAGACGCTGATACAGTCTTACGTCTAGTGTATGTGTTAATTATCGGTAATTTACGATTGATTGCAGACAGTACCTAGCTACCTGTCATTGGCAACAAGATGGAGAGACAAACTAGATAGTCCAGGCTCTGCCATATAGGCCCGTAAAACATTTGTTTGTTTCGCAGTTTTTCTTTTTATTTGTATTCTACATACCATATCTTTCAACACTTCAGGAGGTGTTTTTTGAAAATCCGCATAGCATAAGGCCACTGGAGCGTGAAATACAAAATGGCCGCCACTTTGCAAGTATGCGTCTACAAGTTTGGATCTAGTAGGGTTAGATACTCACATTTTGTATCAATTCCGCCTGAAATTGACACTCCGGACACGCCTGACCTATCTATTTTACGTTTTGATGTCTTATTAGATGAGAAATCCAACATGGCCGCTCGTCCATGACGATCGTCGACTACAGAAACACAATCAGCCGTAACTTTCAATCGAAATGAGCTAGAAACTGGATTTTGATGTCTCTCTCGATGGTTATGAGAATCCCTAATCAAATAAATATTTTGTCATGACATTTCAAATTGATCGTGTAGGTCAAAAGGTCAAGTTAATGGGTTAAAATTAATTGTTTTAAACCATATATGTTTGCGAAAGGGGATACAACTGGCATATACATGAGCTAGAGGTCTTATATCAGTGGCTATCATCGTAGTTCTGCTGAAATAAAGTCAGATGTATGAGATTATATAAATTTGTTAAGGTTATCAGCGCCATGTCAAAATCAAAAGGTCACTCATCCCTCCATGAAGCTCGCTACACTGCGCAGTTGATTCATTTGATTTGTGTTGGTCTTCCCGATGTACCCCATGGAGGTTTATGTCCATGTGATGGTATTCAAGCCGTCATCACCATTGCAAATATTCTTTTGATGTATGTTGCCTCCTGTCAGCCACCCCAACCCCTATGATAGAATAAACCATTGCGAGAAACGTTGTAGTGTCCGCAAGCAGGCTACGATGCCTATGTTCTGTGCTGAAGACGTGTTTCACACGGTTGCAAGTATTCCGTGTCAGACACATTTGCGGCGGATATCAATGGCATGTTTGGAGGGTTTCACTATGCGAATATTCTACCACATTGTAATGGTTGCTACACCAGTGGTAGTGGCCTGGACGATGCCGTAATCGAAGCAGGTTTCCAGGAAGCGAACCCTGATTTAAATTCTCACCGAAAGTCACTACTATAGGTCAAAGCAAAGCGTGCTGATGATAGTCGAGGTGACTGATACACTCAGTTGGGAGGTATTCTTCCCGCCATCGAGACTCAACCCAATAATGATCTGATACAGCTGCAGGTGCTTCTGGGCGAGAAGAATGCCGTACCGCATTCCTGTAGGTCTTTTAACTCATACAGTCCTTGCTTATCAAGTACAATACCTTCCTGATCGAGTGCCAGGTCAAGTCTGAGATGGCTGGATTCAACATGAACATCAAGAAAATGTTCGACCTACTCAAGTACATCACCACCTCGGATCGGTGGTGGCTTTTACATGTCTCTGCATGAAAATATTTCTGGGCAATTTCTTTCAGGAATTTGGAGTCTCCAGGAGTCAATTGTTAGGGCTTGTACTACGCTAAGAAAACTCAGTTGCTAGAGGCGGAAGACTCAGCACCCTATGAGAGTTTCACGGTATCAACGTGTGTAGTGCGAGACCGGAGGGACAGCTTCAACTCTGTCTAATTAGATAGGAAGTTGGAACAGTCCATCCAGCGGGCATCAAAGAGTCAGGGAAACGTCGTCGGCCAGCCACGAATGTTTGCAGTTGTAGTGAAGTTGGAGCTGATATTCGATGAGAGCCTGCTCATACAGAACAAGTGCCGTGAACTCACAAATGAATGGGTTTATAATGGAGCATCATAAGACCATCAAGTGCCAGGAACTCAGGGGTAATAAGGGCTTGATTTGTTATATCAATGTCTCCAGTCTTCTTGACTTTGTGCGAGCTCTAGCAAATCCCTTCATTATCAAAGTCTCTGCAGTCAGACTGCACACCTTCGTTTCGAAGACCTTTTCAATGATGAGATAATGAATGTGTTCGAGAATGGAGAGAAGGTACAATGAGAGGGTTTGTTCTTAAGACACAGAAACTTGCAGTAACAATTCACAGGAGTACCTACCAAAGTGTGACACGGTCTTCACACCAAACCTAATACATCATCCTACACCACCACACCCAAAGTACTCGCAGCTGCCCAGCGGGATACTGAGATAGCCCGGGAACGTGGAGTAACTGTCGAGGAAGTCTTATCGCATGACCACCTCCTCGCCAGCCATTTGTTTGATGGCGACTTTACCTCTGCCACACGCGACAATATCAAACTCGTGGTTCAGTTGTGGGCATATCTCATAGATGATGTTGGTGCTGGGATTAGATAACATAGTTCTATAATGTCTCACGATATAGTATGGGTGAAAAACAGTAACCCTGCTGGATGGTCCGGCAATACCCCAACTTATCATGTTGCAACAATTTCGGTCGAGTTGTAAAAAGGTCCTGTCGGCCGGGTTGGCTGTATCTTCATCATGCGAAGCACTCCATCTTATTTATGATAGCTACATTGACGAGTCGTTGAAGGAGGGAGAGAGGGGTTTTGTCGTTCTAGCAATATCGCCTCATGAGAGCTCTCTATCCCGAATGATCGAGTCCACAATGCAGATCGAGAAATGTTGGATAGCATTGGAAAAGAAGAATCGCTTGTTGCAACTTATTCGGAAAATAGTGGTTGCTCACAAGTTCCGGCTCCCCTCCACAGTAAAGAGCCGACAGAACCAGTTGTGATTCCAGAACCTGCGATATAGTTGGAAGACGCAGATGAAAGGATCGTGCCTCATGCCATCTGGGCAGTCCGACATGGCTACCAAAGCCTAGTCGTTGTGCCAGATGGCACAAACACAGTCATGCGCCTACTGCACTTCATCCGCATGCTAGCCCATGATAATCTGAAAACCTCTAGGTCGAGTTCGGGACAGGTGAGAAGAGACGGCTACTGCCTCTGCATCGCAAGGCTGAAAGAATGGACTAGCATCTCTGCCTTGTTCTGGTGAAGGCTCACGTACTCACAGGAAACGATGTTACCAGCAGAATTGGCACCAATCTTGCAGCGTTGCAATGCAATCCCACTGTCTACCTGACTGAGTTTGAGAGCAGAGCTGCCAGAAACGGTGATAGCGCCAGCGGAAGATTACCTCGTGCGAATTGTTCGTAAGAAGAACATGTGTGAATGCATTTAGCATAGAATATGTGAAGCTGCCGTTACATTTTCATGCTGATCCAAAGAGAAATGTGGTAGCAGACAGGTGTTGAAAGAGGATAGCATGGCGGTTAGCGTCATGGGTGGTAAATTTAGATGCCCCCCGACGTAAATTGCTGTGGCTTATGTTCCACTGTAGCATGTGTAGATAGGGTTCAGGTTTGACCGTTACGTTTTATGTTGCGATTTCCGCTAAAATGAAAGGTGACCATCTCAACGTTCGACACACGAATTAATGATTAATAAATCACCAAAATAGTAAATACATCTATATGTTCACTTTTGATTCAACACATGTAATAATTAATGTAGGGAATGTACCATCATGAATACTATGTTATGTCAACACAATTGGGTATCACTCGTCTTCATTAGGTGGCCATGAAGGGATGTTCCAGGCGTCTCAACATCTCATGTCTTACCTATTTTACAGCCAATCGCTCATTTTTTTACAACAGAAAAACATTAAAACTAACTGAACACCTGTTGCTTCTAATATAATTTTAATGGAGGGAATTATTTCAGACAATTATTTAAGAGAAGATTATTTTCAATAAATCCAATCACTCATCAGTTAATTCAACCAGTCATTTATTTAACACAAAACAGTATGTCATTGTATTTCAGAAACAAATATTCCACAGATAAGATTCAAAGAAAAATGACGGTCGGCTCTCTTCCTTATTTACATTAGTGATTTGCCTAACAATATCAAATCCACAGTGATGACTATATCTTATACAGAGAAATTAATAAACAGTCAGACCCACAAGAACTACAGGAATACCTAGATGAATTACCATGTTGAGAACAGGACTGGCAAATGCACGAATTGATTTGTGATGAGAAGTATGGAGTATGTATTCAAGTCAAGAAGAGGTTTGGAAGTGTGCTTTCTTATCTTCTAATAATCGGCCATTTTTCACAGGAATAACCAGCTCTTAATTACATAAACATAACCGATTGACTTAAATATAACGTACATTCACAATCGGTATTTTGGTTGACATTTTGATGGTCAAAACGCAAATATTATGTGTGGAATAACAAACGTGAACAGAGACGACGCCAAGTTTGACAGCTAACCGGAACTCATGAGAAGAAGGTTCCAATCGACTCGATAGACGTCGCTGCGGACTATCACAATTCCCGAATGCTAGTGGGATTTTTGAAATATGCATATTTTTGCCACGCTTTTACGGATGCTGGGATGTGACGTCATAGCTGGTGAACTCACTAAATCTGAAAATTCTGCGGGATCTGCGGGCAAGCCGTTTTTAATATAACATTTTAAGCATATGTGACCTGCGGCGCTCCGCGGGTCCCCAAACCAATCAAACACAACTAAGGCAAACGGAATAAGTAGATAGATTTATTATCAGAATGAATAAAAGCTAAAACGTCCCAGTTAAAACGGCGAATATGTTACTACTTTAAAACCAAACAAAACGTTAAATAGTGTTTACAACCTAATTCAAACAGCAATTAACTCAAAGTAAAACAGCGATTAACCCTAACCAAAACGGCGACTGTTACTCGGAATAGCTGTCACGAATAAAACATTCATCATTATTATTATGTAACGATCAAAGGAAGAATCAAGAGAAGGAAACATTGGAAACATCGTTATAACATTAAATAACCTAAGTCATCACCTCAATAGTAACGCGAACTAGTCCTGCCATCTGGTGGCAATTTCGGGAACACCAGTCTGCAACGGGGTAGATAATTCACCTACATTACCAATAACATTTCTAACAATATTTCGCAGGGCTAACTAACATTGCTGCGTCATACATCATCACCGCAAATGGTCCTTTAGAAAAACAACTACACATTCAACGAGCTATGCGCGATAAACGAACGAGCGCTAGCAGTGACGCAATTGTAGCACACGGCTGTGAGGCCGGGCTTAATTAGGGCACTCGGATTAAGGCACTCGGATTAGGCCACCCAGATTAAATACAACGTAATGTAGTGGACATGCTATCAATAAGCAGTTGTAAATTTGCGTGAATGATCACAACAAACATAATGACAAGTATACATAAAATTCCCCTATAATCATTCATATTTTATAGTAACATTACGGATAAATACATTCTACGAAGAGACAAAGACAAACCGTTAATCTCGCGCGCAAAGCTGACAACAACCGGCTGCGCAACCGTCCGTGCGCATCGTTATCTATATCTGGGCCCATGGCAGCGCGCTAGAGGCCGGGGTAAAACAGATAAGCACGAAGGGTTGCAGCAGTTAACGTTAACATGCATGGCTAGTCAGTGACTGGGCTTAATGCCATAAAGTGACTGGGCTTTATGCCATTAGCATACAAGTCACAGGGTCACACTCTCCCCAACTTATGAGCAGCATAGCTCCGAACTTAAAATGTTCCGCTAGGTTGCTCAAACTATCGGTTGGCTGAGCGCGGCCAATTGCCCGGGTTCGTGTGCGTTCCCGCTCGAGTACGGCACGTGCGCCGTAATGTCACAGGACGAACGTCTTCTTCTTCTTCTTCACCGCTCGTGGTGCTGGAGTCGGACACGGGCGAGGGCAAAGATGTTTCCTCGCGGTCGACATGGTCTCTCACGGTCCACAACAGTGGAGCACTCGATGTGTCCGACGTGTCATCGCTTCCGGTAGACGTCACACTCGGTGGACACGGCAGGCGACGACGTTCGTGGTGCAGCGAGAGAGGAAGCTGCGTCGCTTCTCTGGCACGGAGGATCCGCTGCTCTCCGACTGGGCGGAAGAAGCACGTTCGTGCATTCTGGCTCAGAAGTTGAGCGGCGAAGCAGCGGCCAACTTCCTGCTCAGCTACCTCGATGGCGCTGCCCGACTGGAGGTCCGCTGTCGGCCCAGCGCGGTGAAAAAGGATGCCGACAGTATTCTGCCTCCAGTTGCTTCTGGAGATCTTCCATCTCGTCTTTTCGCAGTCGCCGTTAAATTACAGAATAAGAATTTTGAAAGATAAAAAGAAAAATAGAAAGAGAAGATAGAATTAAAATTATTTATCTGAATGCCTTATCCCACTTCCGGACACCAAAATGTGACCTGCGGCGCTCCGCGGGTCCCCAAACCAATCAAACACAACTAAGGCAAACGGAATAAGTAGATAGATTTATTATCAGAATGAATAAAAGCTAAAACGTCCCAGTTAAAACGGCGAATATGTTACTACTTTAAAACCAAACAAAACGCTAAATAGTGTTTACAACCTAATTCAAACAGCAATTAACTCAAAGTAAAACAGCGATTAACCCTAACCAAAACGGCGACTGTTACTCGGAATAGCTGTCACGAATAAAACATTCATCATTATTATTATGTAACGATCAAAGGAAGAATCAAGAGAAGGAAACATTGGAAACATCGTTATAACATTAAATAACCTAAGTCATCACCTCAATAGTAACGCGAACTAGTCCTGCCATCTGGTGGCAATTTCGGGAACACCAGTCTGCAACGGGGTAGATAATTCACCTACATTACCAATAACATTTCTAACAATATTTCGCAGGGCTAACTAACATTGCTGCGTCATACATCATCACCGCAAATGGTCCTTTAGAAAAACAACTACACATTCAACGAGCTATGCGCGATAAACGAACGAGCGCTAGCAGTGACGCAATTGTAGCACACGGCTGTGAGGCCGGGCTTAATTAGGGCACTCGGATTAAGGCACTCGGATTAGGCCACCCAGATTAAATACAACGTAATGTAGTGGACATGCTATCAATAAGCAGTTGTAAATTTGCGTGAATGATCACAACAAACATAATGACAAGTATACATAAAATTCCCCTATAATCATTCATATTTTATAGTAACATTACGGATAAATACATTCTACGAAGAGACAAAGACAAACCGTTAATCTCGCGCGCAAAGCTGACAACAACCGGCTGCGCAACCGTCCGTGCGCATCGTTATCTATATCTGGGCCCATGGCAGCGCGCTAGAGGCCGGGGTAAAACAGATAAGCACGAAGGGTTGCAGCAGTTAACGTTAACATGCATGGCTAGTCAGTGACTGGGCTTAATGCCATAAAGTGACTGGGCTTAATGCCATTAGCATACAAGTCACAGGGTCACACATATAAATAGTTTTATGTATTTTTTAAACACACTCAAATGTTACATATAATAGTGTATTTCATGTATATGCAACAAAAGAAATGTACATGCCTTGTTGTTATTCCCTTTAAATAAACACAACAGTTAATTGAACCATCAATATTTAGCTTGCAATCAATGTCTGAAAACCCTCTCGTATATCACAAGAAATTTATTTTTAAAGTAGGGGCATCCAGACATATGCCATTTTTTTGTAAAGGAAGCTCGGAAGGATATTGGGACTTACTAGTTATTTGAGTTATAGTAATGAACCAACAGCTAGAAAGTTTTATGATAATACACGCTACACCTCATCGACTTTTTGGGTTGGAAGTTAGGTACCAAATATGTACAACTTGGGTCTAGGGTGTGTGTATTGTGCTCACAATCAGGGTCTGAAAACCCTACCGCGAGTGATATTTTGAATACATCACGATGTTTATCAACTTGCTGCACATTAACCATACACTGTATTTATGTTCTAATTGTAGTTATGTAATCGCTATATTATAGAGAACAACTCCACTTAAATTCACTGACACAGGCTAAATAGTGCAGAAGATATTGACTAGTGAAATGTGAATACAATTATTGATTTTTAACAAGCTGTCAAAAAACATCAAAGTTCCAAATATCAAACTGCTGTAACTTGAAAACTATTTAAGCTAGGACGCTCAAATTATGGATTTTTGCTAATCTTGCCAAAGGCTCTCACCATACTGATCTATTCACAAATCTAAGAGATGACAGCAACCAATTTCTGAATTTTTCACTCGGAATAACCCTCATAGCCTTGACATTTTCAAAACCAACATCACTCGCAACTGCTTCAGGGCTCCATATTAGCAATATAACTTTGGTTATTATTTTTTTATTCAAACCTTATCTCATCCCATAGCCAGTTGAACACAATACAATACAATTATTTACATACAATATAATATGTACAAGCAAGTGTTTTCAAGTGTTAAACATCAAAGGTTATTGTGGTTAACTCTGCTCGCCTCAGCATTATTGCCAATAAATTGTTGTTTTGAAACTGGATGTTTTGTTTATCATATGAATGAGTTGCATGCAGAATCTTTCAAAATGTCAATTTTTTCTGAGTTTAATTAAGTAATAGGCTTTTAGTGTCTCTTCCGAAAGACTATAGTATAGCTGTCTGAAATGAAAAAACAGTCTTAGTTTTGGTTGTGCCTGAAAACTGTTACTGCAGAATCAGGCATACATGATACCATGAAGGCATGATAAATTAGCATTAGAACGTAGAAAACCCATGCCCCATTTAATGACATGCTAGGCTAAGACTGTAAACATCAGTCGGTGTGCGAGGCCGAGTGACAGTATGAACGCTGTCCAAAACACTTGCCCTCTTTCTTCCAATATTGTATTACAAAATCCACCGCTGCAGGAATGGTCTTTTACAACACTGTAAAACGTTTGACTGTCTAACAAATTGCGTAGATGTCTTTCCATTATGGAATGTTGTCTAGTTGTCTGTGTATTCTAGCTGTGTACTTGGGGTGAAGTGACTGTGTATTCTAGCTGTGTACTTGGGGTGAAGTGACTGTGTATTCTAGCTGTATAGTTGGGGTGCAGTGACTGAATTCTAGCTGTATACTTGGGGTGAAGTGACTGTGTATTCTAGCTGTGTACTTAGGGTGCAGTGACTGTGTATTCTAGCTGTATAGTTGGGGTGCAGTGACTGTATTCTAGCTGTGTACTTGGGGTGAAGTGACTGCATATTCTAGCTGTATACTTGGGGTGAAGTGACTGTGTTTTCTAGCTGTATACCTGGGGTGAAGTGACTGTGTATTCTAGCTGTATACTTGGGGTGGAATGACTGTGTTTTCTAGCTGTATACCTGGGGTGAAGTGACTGTGTATTCTAGCTGTGTACTTGGGGTGAAATGACTGTGTTTTCTAGCTGTATACCTGGGGTGAAGTGACTGTGCATTCTAGCTGTGTACTTGGGGTGCAGTGACTTTGTGTTCTAGTTGTGTACTTAGGGTGCAGTGACTGTGTATTGGGGATGTAGTGACTGTGTATTCTAGCTGTGTATTGTGGGTATCGTGTGAACTTTGTAGATTGTGTACAGTAATGTTGTGTGTGATCAGTCCACGGTGTTGTCCGTGTGGACTTTGTAGATTGTTTACAGTAATGTTTTGTGTGATCAGTCCACGGTGTTGTCCGTGTGAACTTTGTAGATTGTGTACAGTAATGTTGTGTGTGATCAGTCCACGGTGTTGTCCGTGTGAACTTTGTAGATTGTGTACAGTAATGTTGTGTGTGATCAGTCCACGGTGTTGTCCGTGTGAACTTTGTAGATTGTGTACAGTAATGTTGTGTGTGATCAGTCCACGGTGTTGTCCGTGTGAACTTTGTAGATTGTTTACAGTAATGTTTTGTGTGATCAGTCCACGGTGTTGTCCGTGTGAACTTTGTAGATTGTGTACAGTAATGTTGTGTGTGATCAGTCCACGGTGTTGTCCGTGTGAACTTTGTAGATTGTGTACATTAATGTTGTGTGATCAGTCCACGGTGTTGTCCGTGTGAACTTTGTAGATTGTGTACAGTAATGTTGTGTGTGAGCAGTCCACGGTGTTGTCCGTGTGAACTTTGTAGATTGTTTACAGTAATGTTGTGTGTGAGCAGTCCACGGTGTTGTCCGTGTGAACTTTGTAGATTGTGTACAGTAATGTTGTGTGTGAGCAGTCCACGGGGTTGTCCGTGTGAACTTTGTAGATTGTGTACAGTAATGTTGTGTGTGATCAGTCCACGGTGTTGTCCGTGTGAACTTTGTAGATTGTGTACAGTAATGTTGTGTGTGATCAGTCCACGGTGTTGTCCGTGTGAACTTTGTAGATTGTGTACAGTAATGTTGTGTGTGATCAGTCCACGGTGTTGTCCGTGTGAACTTTGTAGATTGTATACAGTAATGTTGTGTGTGATCAGTCCACGGTGTTGTCCGTGTGAACTTTATAGATTGTGTACAGTAATGTTGTGTGTGAGCGGTCCACGGTGTTGTCCGTGTGAACTTTGTAGATTGTGTACAGTAATGTTGCGTGTGATCAGTCCACGGTGTTGTCCGTGTGAACTTTGTAGAATGTGTACAGTAATCTTGTGTGTGATCAGTCCGCGGTGTTGTCCGTGTGAACTTTGTAGATTGTGTACAGTAATGTTGTGTGTATAAATAAATACGTAAAAAAATTGAATCAGTTGTAAAACATATAAATAAATCAAATACTTAATTAAAGCTAATAAAAACTGAATAAGTTACAGCGAAATGCTTCTATGAATTTAAATAATGTAAGCCGTAATAAAAATGTGGGTCTCTAGAGATGCCTTAAAAGACCGAAGAGACGTTTTTGAAGTGACCGTAATCGACGGAGCATTCCATACTGCTGCTACCGCGTGAACGAATGCACCTGTCTCCACACTGCAATCTCTAGAGGAATAATAAAATGCGACTGCAGTACGTTCACCTGCAGTACGTTCACATGCAGTACGTTCACCCATAGCATGTTCACCCATAGTATGTTCATCTATAGTACGTTCACCTATAGTACGTTTACCTATAGTATGTTCACATATAGTACGTTCATCTGTAGTACGTTCACCTATAGCATGTTCAACCATAGTACGTTCACCTATAGTATGTTCACCTATAATACGTTCACCTGCAGTACGTTCATCTATAGTATGTTCACCTATAGTACGTTCACCTGTAGTACGTTTACCAATAGTATGTTCACATATAGTACGTTCATCTGTAGTACGTTCACCCATAGCATGTTTACGCATATTACGTTCACCTTTAGCATGTTCAACCTTAGTACGTTCCCCTCTAGTACGTTCACCTATAGTATGTTCACCCATAATACGTTCACCTGCAGTACGTTTACCTATAGTATGTTCACCTATAGTATATTCACCCATAGTATGTTAACCTATAGTACGTTGACCTGTAGAACGTTCATCTGTAGTACGTTCACATGTAGTACATTCATTTGTAATACGTTCACATGTAGTACATTCATTTGTAGTATGCCTGCAGTATGTCCAATTATGGTCCGTTCACCTGTAGTACGGTCACATTCAGTACGATAACCTATAGTCTGATCACCTGTTGTACGTTCGCATGCAGTACGTTCAACTGCAGTATGTTCACCTGCAGTACGTTAACCTGCAGTACGTTCACCTGTAGTACGTTCACTTGTAGTATGTTTACCTATAATACGTTCACCTATAGAACGTGCACCTATAGTACGTTCACATGTAGTACGTTCACCTGTAGTATGTGCACCTATAGTATGTTCACATGTAGTACGTTCACCTGTAGTACATAAACTCCTCCCCGGAGAGACAATGTTATTTCATTTGTGCCATTATTGACAAGATGTGAAGAGTCTTTTAGGCTTAGTGACACGGTCTTCATTCGGGTTTGTAGATCAGTGAGACGGACGAAATGTTTCAACAGAGATTTGAACCTTGGTGTTGCTGTTGTCGCTAATGCGTCTAGTCGTCTGGTACCTACCTACCAGACACAACGTCGTAGAACTGAAGCTAACCAAGGCTGGAGAGGACCGGGAGTGACCATTCGTCGTCTTGTGTGTATCCATTGACCTGTGGACTTGTTTAACCTACCAGGAATATACCCCCCCGAAGCTTAGCACGTGAATGTTACGGATAACTAAGCAATTGCAGCTATTTTAGGCAATCATTATTATTATCAGTAGAAATCTACGTTTGCCCGTTGGGCATAGCTTGCGAACGTGACGTAAACGATGTGCTAAATTAATTTACCTACGCACATCGCAAAATAGATTAGGCCACGAATGAATGTTGGTGGACTGAGTATATCTATGGCAAATATATTTCGTATATTCTGAAATGAAACAATTCCAGGTAAATGTTAGATATATTAACGTCACAACATGCAAAAGGAGATGCGGTAATTTGAATTATTACGTAAATCACGTGATCACTTCAGTAGAAATTTATTTAGAATTTCAGCTACATGAAATACGTTTCCCACTCAAAAATATAATAGTGAACTTTTCAATATATATATATATATATATATATATAATTGAAAAGTTTCATCTATTATTTTTTGAGTGGAAACGATTTCATGTAGCTGAAATTCTAAATAAATTTCTACTGAAGTATCACGTGATTTCGTAATAATTCAAATTACCGCATCTCCTTTTGCATGTTGTGACGTTAATATTCTAACGAATTGTTTCATTTCAAATAACGAAATATATTTGCCATATATATATATATATATATATATATATATATATATATATATATATATATATATAAACTACATAATAATATTAATATAATGCAAAGATACCAATACGTATACATTTGATATGAAACTACAAATCCTCACTAAACAGGAACGTCATATAGGAACTATGCTTTAACAAAACACTGAATGCAATTAGATTGTGTTAGAACTTCGGGTTAATTACGTTAACTCGAATTGATTTATTGTGTTACTGTATTGTGTTAGCCTCACCAAGAAAACGCAACACGTTATACCTAGCAGCCAGCCAGGCAGAAATACGCAGAAATCCCGAAAGGTTATTGTATTCCGAACATTCTCTAGAATAATACGTGATCTCTGAATGACACCATTCCAAGTGACTGTACAATTAATAAAATTCCAATGGGTTTATCGAAATGTGTGTGTGTGTGTGTGTGTGTGTGTGCGTGCGTGCGTGCGTGTGCGTGCGTGCGTGCGTGCGGGGTGGGGGTTGGGCGTTCGTTCGTTGCGTTGGTTGGTTGGTTGGTTGGTTCGTTGCGTTGCGGGTTGCGTTGGGGTTTGCGCGTTGGGGCGTTGGTACGTAGGGTATGCGTATTTAACAAGATTTAACAAGATTGCCACCTAGAGATTCAACTCTAGATGGCAGGTGGACTAGGAAGCCATTTGGCTTATCGAGAGTCCAGCCTATCTATCTAAGTATCCCCCGCCCTTCTTAGGATATGTGATTTTATTTTTAAATATATTAACACTACTAGCATACACAATAGCTGATAATATGTTCCATTCTTTTACTGTTTTTTGTGAAAATGAAAATTTTCTAATATCTAATTTCAATGTCTTGCCCTTTAGTCCTTCTCTCTTCCTTATTAAAAAAAATTCTGTCAATATTTTCATATCCATTCAATTTTTTAAACACCTCAACTGATCTCCCTCAATCTTCTGGTTTCTAGTGTTTTTAAAACCCAAATTTTTTTAAGATTTCAAACTAATATTCCTGAGTTTTGGTATCATTTTGGTTGCTCTCCTTGTCGTTTTTAGCTATCAATATCCTTCTTGCGATATGGCCCCATGCTTGTATACAATATTCTAAGTGAGGCCTAACTATTGTTTTATAAGCGGTATTATTAGTTCTTTTTTTTTGTACACTATATTTCGCCTAATTAAAAAATTTTGGGTTCCCCCTTCGTGCTGCAATTCCACACTGCTCTGAACCTTCATGTCAGCACTAATAGTTAACCCTAAGTCCTTTTCCTTAAGGTAGTATTTAGTACAGTATCACCCATTGTAATTGTGCATCTTCATTTTTCCTGTGTGAAAGGGACTTCACTTTCCAAAAATTTAAAAAGCTTTGCCACTTCTCAGACCATTCTATCAATTATTAAGATCATCTTGAAATGCTGTCTATCTGCATCACTTTTAATTTTCTTTAAAAATTTTGTGTCGTCCGCAAACTTCAACACCTTTTTGTTATGTCATCATCCCAAAACATTGATATATATTAAGAATAAAATAGGTCCCAGTACTGATCCCTGCGGTACTCCACCAAAAAACCCCTTTCCAGTTTGAAACCTCCCCATCAACTACTACTCTTTTTCTTCTATCAATAAGCCATTTTTTAATCCAGTTGATCATTCCATTTCCTATCCAGGGGCCCTTTTGTTTAAGTAGTAGTCTTTTTGGGGTTTTTTCAAAGGCTTTTTAAAATCTAAGTAGAATATATCTACTTGATCCCTCATCTAGCCACTTGTGACATCTTCCAAAAAAAACATATTTGTTTAAAATGACCCCTTTTAAAAAAAAAAAACCCCCGTTGAGATGGGTTTATCAATTTAAAAAAGAAAATCCCAGGTGATCTTTAATTGTTTTCTAATAGTTTGCAAATCACCATTTAAACTCACTGGTCTATAGTTCTCTGACTTGTTTCTCAAACCTTTTTTTTAAAAAATGGTATAATGTTGCTTCTTTCCATTCTAACGGAAATATTCCTCCTCTAATGACAAATTGAACACTGTTGCAAGCGGTATGCTGATTTGTTTTACAATTTCCAATAGTAATTTTGGAGGAATCCCATCCACTCCAGGTGATTTATTATCCTTCTATCTCTTAATAGTAATTGTTGGGGGGGTTCAATTAGGTTTAGTCAAACTCTCTCCTTCGAAAGCCAAGTATAATATACTAATATCTTCCCTGGTAAACACCGAACTAAAGTACTTATTTAGGTTTTTTGCCATTAAGAATCCCTCTGTTATTTGTTTCCATCACTACCTTCTAAGGACCATTATCCTGAACTTTCTGTTTACTTCGAACATAAAAAAACCTTGCTTCATGTTTTATATTAAAAACTATTTTTTTTTCTTCTCTTTGAATTTTCTAATTTCAGCGGGCTTGATTAAGTGCTTTTTTAAATGCTATAGTCTTCTTCATTTCCCGTTGTCTATATGTCTTCCACATCTTTGCTTGTATTGATTTTTAATGGCTTCCTTCGATAATGTTTCTTCTTTGACCTTTCCCCTTTTTTTTTCAAAAAAATTTGAAGGCAAAATTTTCCTCTTTAAAATATTCCAGCATTCTGTTGCTGTCTTATTCTTCAGTGTGTTTTCCCAGTCTATCTTTTTAAATATTCCCTCATGTCCTTATATCTTCCTTTGTGAAATTTTCCTTATTTTTTTTATTCCTTCCCCCTTTTAAAGGATAAAATGTATCTGGTTGTATCACTACACCCCAGGGGCTCACTATCTTGACATTATCAACAAATTCCTTCTGTGACTCAATACTATTCTAACACTTTCGCCTGGTTGCTTCTCACATTTTGAGAAAGGGAAATATCTTTACTAAATTCAAAAACTCTTGATCCTCTCCCCCGGTACTCTGAAAATGCCCCTGTATATGCCCATGGTTAAAATCCCCCATAATAATACAGTCCCGTTTACTCCTTCTTTGATAGCGTTATGTATTTTTCTTCTCTTCCATGCTTATGTTTGGACTCCGATCCCTAACCCAACAGTTAATGTTGCCCTGTCTATGTTACCCAAACCTTCTTCACATTCTGCTTTTTTTTCTAATTTTTTTAAAAGCTTGGTTTTTTTAATATATAAAAAAACCCCCTCCCCTTCTTCCTAATCTTCTTTCCTAAACATTACATACCCTGTCATTCCAAATTTCCCATCTGATATTGGGGTGTGGCCCAAGATTCAGTTATACCTATTATGGGGGGGGTTTCTTTCCCCTAATTTTTAGTTCATTTCTTTTGTTTACTATGCCCCTTGCTTTTAAACAAACCATTTAAAACCCAAAATTTCCCTAGGCTTTCCAGGCTGTTCTTTGCTGATGTTTTTTTGCTATCTTTATTTTCCTCTAGTATTTGGCTTCTCTTTTATCCCCCAAAAATAGTTTTTTGCAACCTGTTCCATTATTCATTGATGAAGAAGGTTCCCCGGAAACACTGCCCCCTTTCCCCTTAGAGGGGGGGGCATCTCTCATAAACATTTTCTTTACCAACAAAATATCCCCCAAATCTACAAATCCAACTCCTTCTTTTCACACATCTGCTCTAATATCCGTTAATTGCCATCCTCTTGCAATTTCTAAATTTTTTCCCCCTTCCCCCTCATCACTGGCCCGAGAGTATGATCTTTCAACCCCGTCTTCTTCAGTGTCTCACCAACTCTCTGTATCTCTTTACTATCCTGGTTGTTCCATCCCTGTCTGCATTGTTCGTCCCCACATGTACTAATATAGACCCCCTTGGCCCCCCAATACGTTCTCTACCCGTTCGTCACATCTCTATTCCCCCGGAAGACAAAAAACAACGTCTTCTCCTTTGCTTAATGTCCTGTTTTTTCGCAAAAAAAGGGGCCCCAAAAAACCCTTTCTGTTTCAAGCCCCCTCGATCACTGCTTCAGGTAGCTCCTCCGTTTTCACTCCCTGGTTGCGACTTTTCCCCTCCGCTTTCTCTGTTGTTCCTTTCTTTGGTCTCTTTTCTTCCCGTCATCGTCCTTTTTATTGACTTCCGTTTGGTCACATCACCTCTCACTTCCTTTCCCATTCGTCTTACCCCTTTTCCATCTCTTCTCTCTCTCCTGTCCCCTTTCCCCCCCCCCTTTTCCCCTGTCACTTTCTCCCCCGTCCCTTCCTATTCTTTTCCTTTTTTCTTTCTCCATTTGTTGTCCCTCCCCCTCCCCCTTCATCCCTTTCACTATCCGTTAGCCCAGCTAACTCGTTCAGCAGTCCACTTTCCAACACCTAAACTTGGAACGTAAACCCTTCCTCCTTGTCTCGCCAAGTTTTTCCCAACCATGGCAAAAAACCCCCCCTGTGGCAGTGGTTACACACCAAGTGCCTCCTTGCCTTCACTTGCCGCTTGCCAGCTGCCATATTACGATTTGTAAAATCAACCCTTTGTTTAAACCAACTTAGTCTTTGAAAGACTGTTTGTTTATTTTTACACAACTGCAGCCCCTTTTTTTATAAACAACTTACTACCTATGCTACCATGAACAATAAGTTTAGTCTGTATGGTCCCTTCCCTAGCGGAAAGGGGCACTACCTATATAAACAAAAAGGGTTTCCTACTAAAACGCTTGTTTATTTTTAATAAAATGATACCCATTCACAGTTTTATCTTACATATTAGTTGTTACCTTTTTGCTTTATCCTTTTATACTATATCAAATAAAGATTTGCTCAATCTTGTTTACAATTTGTCAAACCCAGATTACCCTTTTATCACCCCTATACTAATCTGTTAAAAAAACTGTTAACTCAAACTTTAACCCTCTATAATATAAGTCCAGTAACTTTAGAATAACCTTAAAAAATAATAATACTTATCAATCAATTTTCCGCTTGTTTTTCAAATTTTATACACCACCAATTTCAAACCTCTACATCCACCAATTTTTCCGCCAATTTTTTTTGGCGTATGCGTATGCGTATGCGTATGCGTATGCATGCGTATGCGTATGCGTATGCGTATGCGTATGCGTATGCGTATGCGTATGCGTATGCGTATGCGTATATATATATATATTTTTGTGTGTTTGTGTGTGCGTGCGTGCGTGTGTGCGTGTGTGCGTGCGTGCGTGCGCGCGCGTTGGATGTTAGGTAAAGTGGATGTTAGGTAAATAAACGTATCTTTAAATAGATATCGTAGAATAAAAAACACAATCTTCTTTTTGACTATATGTTTCAGTTACTTTTATTATTATTCTATATCTATAGCGACTTGAATAGTTGCAGCTATGTAAATATAATTATTTATTTAGTTATTTTATTTAAAATAATTTGCAACGCGTCATTACATTTTACATAATTTTTGTACTACATTATTTACCCTTGCATACGCTTTGTTGAAAATTTGCATACGCTCGGTATCGGCCCAACTATACCACCATATATATTGTTCCTGCGGCGTGCCCGTTCAACAAAACGCCGACATTTTTTGAAGACTCTATGTCGAACTACTCACCGTTAAATGGGTAA
>JAODUO010000029.1:810000-820133 GCA_025642075.2 Ridgeia piscesae
AAACACGTACAGTATGTATTTGTTTAAAAGAAGCATTCATCGAAGAAGGCTTTTTTATTTTGTCAGCCTGTTACAATTCATATCATGTATTATATTTAAAAAATTAATAAATACATACATTCATTCGTTGTTTACCAAAGTGATTCGCATAGAACATGTCTATGTATTGTAGTGTACATTTGAGTTCAGTTACTTACATCTTCATGTGCCACTTTCATTAGTAATTAATTCACACTCTTAATGTTTCTGCCAAACTGTATTGACATTGTATCCAGATCCCGTTTAGATCATTATCACCTCACCAGTAATATAGCTTCGGAACGTGGCTAATGTTGGGGTGCTGAGGTTCATCAAACCATTAAACTGAATCCACTTGAGGCTCACCAAAACAGAAACTGCACTTGCCTTGAGGCACACAAAACACGTACAGCTTCTTGCCAAAGTAGGGTGTGCGGTTATATTATATGAAGCCCTCATCAAGCACGTTTGTTTCCCTAAGCCTTCGCCGGTACTGTGCCAACAAGTAATACACGTTAGGTGATCTTACACGGGGTGACAACAAAGGTGACCCCTTCTCACGGTGCCTGGGTGGTTTAGTCTAAACACCAGAGAATGCCCTTTGGAAATAAGTTATAATTATTCAAATTATTCGTGACTTTCGTGACGTGACATGTCACCGCAACACGAGGTTGTGACTTCAGTGTGTAATCATACTATGTTAATTAGTAGTTAATGAACAATCCGAACACAGTACGTTCCTTCACAGAGGGTCCGTTAGGTATCATTTGACACAACGAGTCGGAAATTGAGTAAGATTGACACATTGTCGATACGTTGTGTCAGTCTCAGCAATGCTAATATTATTAAAGCAACACAACCAGCTTGTGTCAAACACATGCAGATAACAGTTAACGAGCTTAGTATCTGTGTTATCCAGACGCCGTAAGGAGGCGCCACTGGATTTGAGTAACAACCGAAATTGACGTCCGTATTGATTCATTAATTTTTTTTATAGATCGAACCTTTCATGAAATGAACCAACTCATCACTGTGAAAGTATTAGCAAGACATACACGCGCACATACTCTCACACGCACACGCGCGTACACACCCCCACACACACGCAGACGTACACACACACACACACACAACACACACACACAAACACACACACAACACACACACACACACACACACACACACACACACACACACACACACACACTCACACACATACACACCGACCGACCGACCGACCGACCGACCGACCGACCGACCGACCGACCGACCGACCGACCGACCGACCGACCGACCGACCGACCGACCGACCGACCGACCGACCGACCGACCGACCGACCGACCGACCGACCGACCGACCGACCGACCGACCGACCGACCGACCGACCGACCGACCGACCGACCGACCGACCGACCGACCGACCGACCGACCGACCGACCGACCGACCGACCGACCGACCGACCGACCGACCGACCGACCGACCGACCGACCGACCGACCGACCGACCGACCGACCGACCGACCGACCGACCACGACCGACCGACCGACCGACCACCGACCGACCGACCGACCGACCGACCGACCGACCGACCGACCGACCGACCGACCGACCGACCGACCGACCGACCGACCGACCGACCGATCGACCGACCGACCGACCGACCGACCGACCGACCGACCGACCGACCGACCGACCGACCGACCGACCGACCGACCGACCGACCGACCGACCGACCGACCGACCGACCGACCGACCGACCGACCGACCGACCGACCGACCGACCGACCGACCGACCGACCGACCGACCGACACGACCGACCGACCGACCGACCGACCGACCGACCGACCAGACCGACCGACCGACCGACCGAATTCCGACCGACCGACCGACCGACCGACCGACCGACCGACCGACCGACCGACCGACCGACCGACCGACCGACCGACCGACCGACCGACCGACCGACCGACCGACCGACCGACCGACCGACCGACCGACCGACCGACCGACCGACCGACCGACGACCGACCGACCGACCGACCGACCGACCGACCGACCGACCGTCCGACCGACCGACCGACCGACCGACCGACCGACCGACCGACCGACCGACCGACCGACCGACCGACCGACCGACCGACCGACCGACCGACCGACCGACCGACCGACCGACCGACGACCGACCGACCGACCGACCGACCGACCGACCGACCGACCGACCGTCCGACCGACCGACCGACCGACCGACCGACCGACCGACCGACCGACCGACCGACCGACCGACCGACCGACCGACCGACCGACCGACCGACCGACCGACCGACCGACCGACCGACCGACCGACCGACCGACCGACCGACCGACCGACCGACCGACCGACCGACCGAGAGATACAATGAGTGCAGGTGTACCAAGCGCGTGTCTAGCAGTATGCTTACTCGTAATTACTCGACCGTCACCAACGCAGCCAGTGTGTAGTACACGCCCATTGTTACCTTCCGCTCCTGTTACTACAGGGAAGTTGATCAGCCGCTTCTGCCATAAAGCCTAGCTTATTGCGCTAATCATACCTGTGACACATTTATTGTTAATAACTTCCCCAAAAGTTGTCGAGTCACCGTATCACACAGTACATTTCATTAATAGCGTTGATTGTCGTCGGTGTATGGCATTAACATTACGATAATGTCTTCCGGCTTGCTATAATCTTCGAGTGACGACCGATTTTACAGTCTCCGCTAAGCAACCAGGAAGTTCCTCATAATATGTTAATATAAGAATGCGTGCACAGAGATCATAGTTAAACCTAAAGCTCTTGTGTCGTTTCGTATAGATGCATGCGTAAACATGTTCGTACATGCCGTATTGTAATTTTGAAGTAAAAAAAATAAAAAAAGTAGTATATATATATATATATACATATATACGTCGCATAATATATATAGTATATATATAATATATATACATACGCATACGCATACGCTACATACGCTAGCATACGCATACGCATACGCATACGCATGCATACGCATACGCATACGATGCATCGTTATCGATGCATACATACAACGAACATACGCATACGTACGATACGAAACGCATACGCATACGCATACGCATACGCATACGCTACGCACGCATACATACGCACGCATACGCATACCATACGCATACGCATACGCATACGCATACGCATACGATGCATAGCATACATACACCATCCCAACATACGCATACGCATCCCATCCCAACCAAAACCATACGCATACGCATACATCCCATACCATACGCATACCATACCAAACGCATACGCATACGAAACGCATACGCATACGCATACACATACACATACACATACACATACACATACACATACACATACACATACACATACACATACACATACACATACACATACACACATACACATACACACATACACATACACACATACACACATACATATACATACATACATACATAAATACATACATACATACATACATAAATACATACATACATATATTTTATCTCACACAGACTAACACATATACACGCCGGCACACACGCACAATATATATAGATTATCAATTAGACCTTTACCCGGACTGTGATCTTAATTCATACTAATTATTTCTGTTTGAAAAGAACGACTGGAACGTACCACTGCACTTAATACAGCATTACAATAACAACTGGCGTGAGCAAAGTCTCCACAGTCCTCCAGACAGGGAAGTAGCACAGACACTATTTGCAGCCAAGCCTCACTCGTTGTTCAGCTCCAACCAACCGTGTCAAAAATAGCAACACAAACGTGTAACGATCCGACTTGTCATAACGACGGAGTACCCGTTCTAGGTAGGGCTTATTTCACTCAGTCGTCGTTTATATCAGCCTTGCACAGTGTCCTCCTTCACTTATTCCACGAGGCTGCTGGACCCGCGTTCACAGTAAGACCGCCCTTAAGGGGTAAGTCACCAATAGGCAACTGTATTTTTTATCGTAGCACGAGGTTATTGGAAATAGAGTTCGTTAAGCTGGTGTCACGCTCCAGTGCATTATGGAACACATTAATCTATGCCACACATTTGTCTTTTCTAGTATAGAGATATAGGCTATGCATGCTCGCTGGATTGATCCGTTCTGTGAGGTTTTGAGCTGTCTCATATTTGGATGTAACAAAAATCATTGTGCTGACTTCTTATTTAATATAAAAGCTTTGGTCTGTTTTTATGCTCATTCATAGTTTATCTGCATTTCGCTTATTTATATTTAAAAGCTTCGTGTTAGTGTTGGCGTTTTTCTTTAGTTAATTAATTTGTCTTCAGTTGGTAATAGTTGTGTAAGATCCAGTACATACAAGTTTGTTGTGGAACGTTAAGCTTCACTGGGCGCGGCAATGTCGTGGTAGAAGGACCACACACACCGAGTTCGAATTCTGCTCGTATTGCCGATTCAAACCTTTAGCAAACTCGTCCAAGTTACCCCAGTTCAGTCAACTGTGTGAATGCGTGGCTGACTTATAGATAGTGGCGAACATTCGTGCGGTAATTTCAATGTGGCTGAATGCTTCCTGTAGAATACAAGGTGGAGTTTGATTGAACAGGTGTGCTAGTGGGCAGTGTGTGACACACTATGACCAGTGACTGGTGATAGGATGAGTGAGGACCAACTCGGATCAATAGTGGTGTGTCATACTTGACAGGACGTCTTGCACATACACAGAGCCTACACATTGCTACTCTCCTATTTCTCTATGCTACTCTGCTGTTAGTCGTGTGTTCGGAGCGGCTCACACTGCTGGCGAGGAAGGTTTCCGGGGGAAGTCTGAACCTGTGTGTCGGAGATAAAGTCAACCATAATGTGAATCTAAGAGAGGTTGTGCCATTGGTAGGACATCGACTTTTCTTCGCACAGACACCATGTAGAATAAATCTAGTATTGTGTTCAGGAAACTAAGGCAAAGTGAGCAGAACAAAACGAAAATATCCGCTTCGAACTGGCCACTAAAAAGCTGGCTGAAAAGTCACAATTCACCATCCTGCAGTTTGTAACGTTGCAAATACAATTACTAACTAAGTGAATATAATAAATATATAATCAGCATAAATAAGTTAATAAAATAAGTATATAAATAAACAATTATAAATAAATAAATAAACATGTTACTGGGATAAAATAATACATATACTAATAAAATAAATAATTAAAACTATGCAAACACTTTATTTTAGCGAAACGCACTTTTCTAATATCGAAACTGGACGACCGGGAGAGCTGCTTCGGCGAATGTTTCTGTAAATGCTCGTGTGAATGAGCACGTACATAACTATGGAATGAGTGCTGATAAGTTGTGCATGACACTGACATACTTTGTGTTTATGCTTTCATCTGGTGCACGGTGAAGATGGTAGGGAGTTGGTGCCCACTAGTCAGTAATGCATTTCTACACATTGTCACATCTCTTATTCGGCGTCTTGTGTAGAAGACCTCCAGGTTAGTCCACACCAGAGCTATTAAATACGAACTAGGGCACTCCCCGAATGGGACCAAACGCGCACAGATCTCGCTCAATCTCGGACGGCTCGTCGTTTAGTACGGAATCTGCTTTAAGTTTTGATCCCATCCGTGTGAGGGCGCAGTGTGCTGAAGAGCCCCAGCTCGGATATATTAGCTCTGCCCGTACCGACGTTACGGTTGAGGAGTTGCGGTAATCACCGGTCACAAAGCTAGAGCTCTGCGCGTCACTCGCTGCCCACGCTCTATTGTCTCAACGCCATTCTATGTGTGATGTGATCTGGTGCAAATGGCATAGTTAAGTGTTGACCTGATGAGTGCTTCTCGTGCCGTTATCCTCACTTAAAAAGGGAATTATTTATTTATATATATATATATATATATATATATATATATATATATATATATATATATATATATATATATATATATATATATATATATATATATATATATATATATATATATATATATATATATATATAGTCTAGTCTATGTCTCAGTTCTGTCTCTGTCTCTGTCTCTGCCTCTGCCTCTGCCTCTGCCTCTGCCTCTTCTCTCTCTGCCTCTCTCTCTCACTCTCTCTGCTCTACTTTTCCTCTCTCTCTGCCTCTGCCTCTGCCTCTGCCTCTGCCTCTGCCTCTGTCTCCTCTGCCTCTGTCTCTGTCTCTCTCTCTTCTCTCTCTCTCTCTCTCTCTCTCTCTCTCTCTCTCTCTCTCTCTCTCTCTCTCTCTCTCTCTCTCTCTCTCTCTCTCTCTCTCTCTCTCTCTCTCTCTCTCTCTCTCTCTCTCTCTCTCTCTGTCTCTCTCTCTCTCTCTCTCTCTCTCTCTCTCTCTCTCTATCTTCCCTTATTTCCCCTACAAACACCCATTTAGTCATGACTAAACAAGACCTCAAAGTGAAACCAAAAAGTAAAATGCGAAGGAAAAATGTAATATAAAAATGTAATATAATAACATTGGTAATCTGCTATACGTCGTAGAATCAATATTCATGATGATATTGTTGAGGGCACCAATGTATTGCAAGCTAAGAATATTTCAAGTATAACTTGTCTGGTCAACAGTAATTCTACAATTGAAATAGTTTGGATTATGATTAACTTAGATTACAGCAGATAGTAGCTTATTTGGTAATACGATGATAACCATGACAGTGGTCCGTCGTCAGTAAGGCGGGCGCTTATTCGACTGAACGATACTTCTGAAACTATGCAACACAACCGGAACAATTTATATTTGTGTTATCAGGACGTGTTCATGTATACTATTAAGTTGTTTCAATCTCACGTTATATGTAATATACACTATAGACAGCAGCAATGAGTTTGAACAGGTTATTTATCATCGTTAGAAATGTGAATAAATACCATTGCTACGACACCGACTGTATTTATTACACCGTACATTCAGTGTGTGGACGAGCCTGCTGGTTTGTTTGAACAGTACTGTTTATAGCTCTGTTTAGCATAGCTTGCCAATACAGCAACTGTGCGTTTTACGCAGTGTTGCTCTGCCCGGAAAGTACTCGGTTGTCGGAGCTTCTCAGAATGCCCATTGAGACTGAGATAAAAGAATCGTGATCGTGCATGACTTGAATCCGTGGTACGAGTCTGAACAAAAGGACCCCGTGGGTCTGCTGCCTGTTAGTGGTCACAATGGGATAAATATTCGGCGCGAACGAGATAAGAAAACTGCTATTGCGATAACATTGTTCATAAGCCAGTAAGTAGTGTCGAGCGCCTACAGCGCTGCAGTTCTATGTGATTGTTTGTGTCGTATATTGGTAATGATAGAACTGTTGGTCAGGTAATTTCTCGTAGATGACGCATGAATGTCCACCGGTTGCCGGAAGTGGTTAAATTAGTGATCGGGCATTGCAAAAGAAAAAAGTAATTGAAAACGTTGTCTGAATAAAACAGGCTCGATTAATGTGTGCGTGTTTATATGTGTTCCGGAACATGCGTGTGAGCTGGTGACTCTGCAAGTTATTTAATGTGTTACTGCATATCATTAACGTTGAGGCTGTCCAACATAACCCACTCATAATTGCACCATAACAACCTTTATTCATACACACAAATAGACACACATACACACATACACACACACACACACACACACACACACACACACACACACACACACAGACACTCACTCACTCACTCACTCACTCACTCACTCACTCACTCACTCACTCACTCACTCACTCACTCACTCACTCACTCACTCACTCACTCACTCACTCACTCACTCACTCACTCACTCACTCACTCACCCCACCCACCACCACCACCACCACCACCACTCACTCACCACCACCACTCACCACCACCACCACCACCACCCACCACCACCACCACCACCACACAGTCCCTCACCCACTCACTTACTCACTCACCCACCCACCCACCCACCTACCCACCAACCCACCACCCACCCCACCACCACCCCCACCCACCCACTCACCACCACTCACCACCCACCCACCCCACCACCACCACCACCACCACCACCACCACCACCACCACCACCACCACCACCACCACCCACTCACCACCACCACCACCACCACTCACTTACCACTCACCACCACTCACACAGTCCCTCACCCACTCACCTAACCACCACCACCACCACTCACCACCCACCACCACCCCACTCACCCACCCACCACCACCCACCACCACCACCACCACCACCACCACCACCCCTCATTCACCACCACCAACACACACCTTTACCACTCCCCCCACTCACTCACCCTACCACCACCACCACCACCACCCACCACTCACCACTCACCACTCACTCACTCCACACTCACCACTCACTCTCACACTCATTCACACACACACACTCACTCACTCACCACCCACTCACTCACTCCCCACACTCATTCCCCCACACACACACACACCCCCATTCACCATCACCCACCACCCCCACCACCACTCACTCTCACACCATTCACACAACACACACACACACACACACACACACACACACACACACACACACACACACACACACACACACACACACACACACACACACCCCACCTCACTCACACACCCCTCACCTTTACTACCCTCACCCTCACTCTCACACTCATTCACACACACACACTCACTCACACTCATCACCCCCTCACCACCACCACCCACTCACCACTCACCACTCACTCACTCACCTACTCACTCACTCACTCACTCACCACCCACCACTCACTCACCACCACCACCACCACCACCACCACCACCACCACCACCACCACCCCCTAACACTCAATTCAAACAACTCACCTCAACATAGCAAAAGTCTTTTCACTTTTTGAAATTATGGCATGAACACACACCAAAACACACACACACATATAATATATATATATATATATATTATATAAAATATATATATATATATATATATATATATATATATATACCACGGCACTTCTTTGAATATATCAATATATTTATATAGATCTCTACATTCTCCGATCATTTTCCTATATTCTCCGAACATTTTCATATTATGGCTAAGAAAGCACGCATCATGTTATCGAAGATTGCACGGTTGGATAAAATGTACTTAACATATTTAATAATATTATTGCTTTAAGTGTGAAGCAATGCAGACATTGTCATCGTTAATATCATCGTCAATATTACCAAACGGGCTACTATCTGCTGTAATCTAAGTTAATCATAATCCAAACTGTTTAAATACTATTTCGAATGTAGAAATACTATTGACCAGACAGGTTATACTTGAAATATTCTTAGCTTGTAATACACTGGTGCCCTCAACAACATCATCATGAATATTGGTTCTATGACGTATAGCATTTTACCAATGTTCTGTTATGAAGACAGGATTGAGTAAGTAGCACCGAGTTCATTTCCACAGAATGTGTTATTGATACAAGTTAATCTAGTAAATTTTTCTTCGTCTTTTACTACGTTGTTTCACTTTGAGGTGTTGTTTAGTCATGACTACATGGATGTATGTAGGGAGATAGGGGGACACATAGCAAGAGAGAGAGAGGGAGAGAGAGAGAGAGAGGGAGAGAGAGAGAGAGGGAGGGAGGGAGGGGAGGGTGGGGGGAGGAGGTGGGAGGAGGGAGGGTGGAAGAGTGAGGAGGAGTGAGGGAGGAGTGAGGGAGGGAGGGAGGGGAGGGAGGGAGGGAGGAGGGAGGGAGGGAGGGAGGGAGGGAGGGAGGGAGGGAGAGAGAATAAGAGATAGAGATAGAGATAGAGATAGAGATAGAGATAGAGATAGAGATAGAGATAGAATTTGAGATGGAGATGGAGATGGAGATGAGATGGAGATGGAGATGGAGATGGAGATGGAGATGGAGATGGAGATGGAGATGAGATGGAGATGGAGATGGAGATGGAGATGGAGAGAGAGAGAGAGAGAGAGAGAGGGGGGAGGGGGGGAGAGAATAGAGAGATATATAGAGAGAGAGGGGGAAGGGAGGGAGGAGGGAGGGAGGGGGGGGAGGGGGGAGGAAAGGGGGGGAGGGAGGGGGGGAGAGAGAGAGGGAGAGATATATATAGAGAGAAAATAGAGAAGAGAGAGAGAGAGAGGGGG
>JAODUO010000030.1:0-17500 GCA_025642075.2 Ridgeia piscesae
AATTAAGGAAGAAACGACATTACATGTAAATGCAGCACAAGACAAGAAATTGTGCGCAACAGGCAAATCACAGCTGATTTCTGCCTCGTTTGCCCACGTATGTACACACTGGCGTCACGCACAGTGACACTTCAGATTATATACACAGTTCACAAAATACTATGGCACAGAGCAGAATACTGACAGCAGCACTGGGTGCTACTGGCACGGTGCACAAACAAGACTGCACACGTGCAAGGTACACATCAGCAACACAGTACAAGACAGCAGTCACTGAAACACAACTGGGCAATCGACTAGGTGTCGCCAGCTAACAGGGCGTGGCCAGCTGACTGGGTGTGGCCAGCCCACTGGGCGTGGCCAACTGACTGGGCGTGGCCAGCTGAGTGGGCGTGGCCAACCAACTTGGCATGTTTGAGCAGAAATGGTTTTGATTGTGTTATCGCAGGGAAGACAGCGGTGGTTACTAGCACCAGTCTTCGTCCTCTGAGTCGCTCTGTTCATCAGGTGGAGGCGCTGGCTGCACCTGTTTGCGTAAGTGCAAGTCTGGAGTCCTGCCCGAACCCTGCCCGGGCTTGTAGCCATTGGGCAGCCCAGACGGCACCTGTCGCCCGGCGACCCTAACCACCTGGATGTCGTCACCACGGCGATTTGCATCACTGTAGCGATTGTCTGGTGCCCCGCGATGTGGCGGAGTGTATCGGTGGTCAGCATAACTACTGCTATTGTTGAGCATCTGGCTGGAGTAGAGCCGGTCACTGCGCCCAGACCGGTCCCGCG
Source organism: Ridgeia piscesae (assembly GCA_025642075.2). NCBI lineage: Eukaryota > Metazoa > Annelida > Polychaeta > Sabellida > Siboglinidae > Ridgeia > Ridgeia piscesae. The sequence continues at coordinate 781 of JAODUO010000030.1, forward strand.
CCGCGTACATGCCGTCTGCCAGATCACGCGCGTCCGTCGGACTGTACGCGTGACGTCGTCGCGGCGACATGGAACGTTCCCTCCTGCCCCTAGACGGTGTCGGCATGTGAGGTCTGTGTGTCGGCGACGCATTGAGCTGTGGGAAATTTATACTGCTTGCACTTTTCGTCATCGTCGGCGACGGCAACATCTGCGGCATCGCGCCGCTCTCCAGGTGCTTCTTGGAAGTGGTGCGCATGCGTGAGATCATAAACTAACTTGACAACGGCTGCTCAGAATTTCACCTAAAACGCATATTTATAGATAAGACCGTAACCTAGGACATTCACCAGTAATTGGGAATATTGTACTAAACCGAGATTGCCTATCAGATACGTGACAAAACTGCAATAATCGCCAAAAACGAACTTTGAAACATTCTGCTGATTTCCCGCTAATTCGCCATCTTGGATACGCATAAACAACGTCAACGATCACCGAAGAAACTGAACCCAAACTACTAAACAGCTAAGTACACAACACATCACTAGCTAGACATTTACCTACAACCAAAATTAATCACTAACCAAGATTATGTACCAATATTGGTGCTAAACAATATATGTAACCGATAAAGAATATAACCTGGTCATATAACCGCGCAAAGTAAAATCAACCACAAACCAACTCGGTCAAGCATCAGATAAAATCAACTAACAGGCCTTTTCGCCTGTTTTATCAACAGACGACTTTATTAAAGTGTGTGTGTATTTTTAAACTAAGTGTACCGTGTATAAACAAAATAGTATTTATACATTCTAAGTCAACACATAGTCTGGTGATATCTCCCAAATACTGCATACTGTCAGTAAAATAAAATAACAAATACAAATCACGCAACCTGATCACGTAAGAAACGACCTACAAAGGCCTTTTCGTCTGTTTTATTTTATCAACGAACGACTTTAAATTTTGTTTATTATAGTGTGCATATATCTTATTTTTAGTCTATTTACACGTAAGTGTGTGTGTATTTTTTAAAAAAGGTATGCATTTTATTTATTAGTAATTTTTATTAACTCTTAATCACTATCAATCACGCTGGTGTTATGGCTAGCTCCCATTCAAGATGTATTTTCAAATATTCACTGTTCATGTTTGCGTGTCTGCATATCATCTCTAGACTAAATCATAAAATGAAGAGCTTTCATAACAACACAACAGAAACAGTCTATGTGAACAATAAAGCCAGAAAAGACACAAATTCTATCACAACATATTACCTGTACAGCCCTATCTGGAAAACTATCGCACAACTCAAATGTCTCAAATCCAATAGTTCCACTGGTCTACTGATCACCCCACCACCATATAAACCCAAGTCAAACAAGACAGCAACAAAATTCACTGTTCTTTTATGCATAATACTCTCAGGAGACATCCAGCTAAACCCAGGCCCCTCTAAATGTAATTCATGTAAGAAATCACTAAAGTCCAATTCACTCACCCTAACTTGTAACGACTGCAACAAATCAGTTCACATAAAATGGCTGGAATATCCAGGCATGAATTTAATAGCACTTACCGAAACCTTGACACATGGCATTGTTCAGATTGCTCTGCACCCTGTGGCATTTGCCACAGGGACGTCCTTAATAACCACAAAGCAATCCATGTGACCACTGCCAAAAATGGATACACACACAATGCAATAACTTCAACTTCACAAATTCGTTCTTCGAAGATAGTGAAATCCAGACGGAAAACCCTTTTGACCCCCTGAATGGCAACAATCATAACTCAAACGAAACAACTACAAGTAGTAACAACACAACCAATAACAAGAAAACCTATAAACAAAAGAACAGACCAAACTTCCGGTGCATCCTCATAAACTGCCAAAGCATTAAGAATAAAGCAGCAGACATCGAAGTACTAAACAACCTACATAACCCAGACATAATCAGTGCAACAGAGTCATGGTTAGACCCCTCAGTTAAAAACGGAGAAATTTTCCCAGAACACTTTAATGTTTTTAGAAAAGACAGGGAAACAAGCAACTGGAGGGGGGTATTCCAAATATCCAAAGCTGATCTCATCACAACTCATCTAACAAACTTAAACACTAACAGTGAGAGCATTTGGACAGAAACTGAAATAAAAGGAATGAAACCCATAATCATATGCACCTTCTATCGTGCCCCACATGACTCTCAAGGAACTCAAATTGAAGAACTAGATCTATCTCTATCTAAATTAGGAAACAAAATAAACACACATAATGTCATAATTACCGGCGATTTCAATCTTCCTAACATAAACTGGGAAAATCACCATGTCACACCTAACAGTGGATATAGTACAGTTGCTGCCAACAAACTAATCTCCCTCGTAGAGGAACATGGACTAATCCAACATGTCAATGAACCCACACGTAAACAAGGAAATGCCAACAATATCCTAGATCTTGTCTTCACAAATAAACCTGGGTTAATAAAGAAACTAAATGTAGTAGACGGCATAGCAGACCACAACACAATTATCATTGATGTAAATATCTCACCCAAACGCAAACATCGCCCCAAACGAAAAAATTTCATCAGAAATAAAGCTGACCACCTTAACATCCAGAAATCTCTCGATGACTTCACACATGAATACTTCTCTTTAAACCAAAACATGACAGTCAATGACAAATGGAACCTTGTTTCAACAAAAATCATCAACATTATGAAACACTATGTACCAGTCCGTCTTACAACTTCCAGATACAACCTTCCCTGGTTCAATAAAGACTTGAAAAAATGTGCAAAAGAAAGAAACGATTATATAAGAAAGCAAAAATATCTAGAAATCCAGAAGACTGGCAAGAGTTTTGTAACATCAGGAAAGACATGCACAAACACCTTCGTTCTGCTAGACTGTCCTATATAAATCAATTCCTAACAACTGCAATAACAGACAAACCGAAAGCATTCTGGAGTTTCATTTCCAAACTTAGACAAGATAACCAGGGTATTGGGGACCTCAACATTGCGGGAAACATAATTAGCGATGACAAGCAAAAAGCAGAAGCCTTAGGCAATCAGTTCAAAAGTGTCTTCACATATGAAGGAAATTCCAAGCTGCCAAATCTGAATGACAGCCCACATGGAAAAATACCCGAATTAACAATTTCACTTAAAGGAGTACATGACCAACTATCAAAAATTAACACCTCTAAATCGCAAGGACCAGATGGCATTCCACCATGGTTTCTAAACAGATATGCCTACCACCTAACACCAATAATACATGATATCTTCCAATCATCAGTTGACTCTGGTCAAGTCCCCAAAGCCTGGAACGAAGCAAACATAACAGCAATTTTCAAGAAAGGAAACAGGGCAGAAACTTCAAACTACAGACCAATATCCTTAACACCTGTGATTTCTAAACTTCTTGAACACATAATTCATAGCCACATCATGAAACACCTTGAACAACATCACATCCTAACTGACCACCAACATGGTTTTCGTGCAAAAAGATCAACAGAAACTCAATTAATTCAAACTGTCCATGAATAAGCAAATATCTAGATGAAAAGAAATCTGTAGACATGGCCATTCTAGACTTCACTAAAGCATTCGACAAAGTTCCACATAAAAGACTAATCCACAAACTAAAATACTATGGATCACAGGCCCAATATCGTCATGGATAGAAAGCTTCCTTGCAGAAAGAACTCAACAGGTTGTAATAAATGGATCAGCATCCAAACCAATTAAAGTCACCTCAGGGGTACCACAGGGAACCGTACTGGGGCCCTTACTTTTCTTACTTTACATAAATGATCTACCCAACAATCTCACTTCAAACGTTCGCCTTTTTGCAGATGACTGCCTACTATATCAACCAATTAAATCAGACAATGACATTTCTCTCCTCCAAAATGATCTAATCAAACTTGAGGAATGGCAAAAAACCTGGCTTATGAAATTCAATCCCACCAAATGCTTCACAATGAATTTGCCTCAAAAAAAAAAAATTTACACCTTCTGTGGCCAACAACTTAAATCTGTTCAATCACATTGTTATCTTGGTGTACAAATATCAAATACATTAAATTGGACAGTACAATGCAACTCAGTCGCTAGGAAAGCACAACAGACTCTAGGAGTCATTAGGAGAAATCTAAACAATGCCCAACCCACATTAAGTCAATAGCCTAACAACCCTTGTCCGACCAATACTTGAATATGCATCAGCATCATGGGATCCACACTGCCTGAAACATATTAAAACCTTAGAAAGAATCCAAAGACAAGCTGCCAGATTTTGTACACATAACTATTCTAGAGAACCAGGAACAGTAACCCAACTTTTTAAAGACCCCCAGTGGGACACCCTCCAAACAAGAAGAAAAATTAAAAGACTTAGCATAATATACAAAATGGAACATAACCCTTTTAGATATCCCGCTAGATCACTATATCCAACACAACACTAGAACCTCACGTAAACATGACAGTCAGTTCTTGCAAATTAGATACTCTGCAAACATATTTGGAAGCAGCTTCTTCCCAACAACAATTAAGGAATGGAATTCTCTCCCCCAAACACTGTCTCAAGTAAATCACTAAAATCATTTCAGAATAGTTTAATCCAACATTTTAACAATTAAGCCAGATGACCCACCATGCGCACTGGCGTGATGTGTCCCCGGGCATGGGCCGTTCCAGGTGCTTCTTGGGAAGGTTGAGCGTGTGCGGCTTCTGCGGGATCGCCGGCAACTTGCGTGTGCCACGAGTCTTATTCGCCGCCTTCGTCTTGCGAGCGGTGTCCGGGCTCGGACTACGGGACCGGTCCGTTAGGTTGACAGAGCCGTAGTACTCGAGTTGGGACTGGGTCGGGGACGTGACGCCGTGGGGAGACGGGGTGCGAGATCGTGTCTCCAGCGACGTCGTGCGGTACAGCGGCTCACGGCTGTTGTTGCGGCTCTGCAGCGGAGACATCACCTTCTGCTGCGACTGGAGCGGTGGGCGCCGCCGGGTGCGACTGCGACCTCGTGGTGGTGGGGGCATGTCATCGGCGTGACCTGTAAGGACAGGTCAAAGTTCATATATATATATATATATATATATATATATATATATATATATATATATATATATATACACACACACACACACACACACACACACACACACACACACACACACACACACACACACACACACACACACCGCCATCTCCTGTCTGTCTGACTGCTCAAATCATATCACACTCTAAATACATGTGTGCTACAAAGTGACGACAATGATCACCTTTGCATTCAAACAGCTTATTGCAAGACCAGTGGCAAAAAAGTTAATAACTATGATAGCTATATACTAGGAGACTCAATGAAGCCTTAGATTATGATTTTCTGAACAGCTGACATTTGGCATAACATACGTTTCATCGTTGAATTTGCACTTGAGACACATGTTCGTTTCTTAAGTTAAAGTGCAGTCCCAGACAGACGAACTGTCGCGCATTAATGAGTCAAGCATAACGTTATAAAGTGATGTCAACTCACCGATGCGTGCCATGGTGTTGGTGTGGCGGTCCCTCTCTGCGATTGAGTGCGCCTGGTCACAGATGTTGCTGACAGCAGCAGAGAAGCCAATTCCATGACCGGGCGATGGTGACCTCGACTCGACTGGTGAACGCGCGAATGCCGGACTAAACCGCTGACCGGCCGGCGGGTACCCAACGCTGCTCCTGGCAACGGCAGGAGACGGTGCCTGCTGGTGTTGTTGCTGCATGTGCTGCTGCTGTTGCTGCTGCTGCTGCAGTTGCTGCTGCTGCTGGGGGGGACCTAAAGCCAGGCGCGAGGTCTGGCTGCTGAAACGATATGATGCTGTTAAAGGCGGTATTCACCGATTTGTTGAGGTTGCTGAGAAGTGAACCGAAGGAGCGCGACAGTGTCGTCGTGTTGGCGACCTTCACCGTCTGCACGACGTCACTGTGACCCAGCGACGACTGCTGGTGCAGCTGTTGTTGTTGTTGTTGCTGCTGCTGCTGCTGCTGCTGCAAGTTATTTGTTTTCTGCAGCACATTTGGCGTACTGGCAACGGCGGCTGTGGTGGCGCTGCTGGGAGTGTTAAATTTGTTAGTGACAGTCTGCGTTGTCTGAAGCTGAGGCTTCGAACCTAGTTTCGGGGTCTCCTGCTGTAGTTGCTGGTGCTGCTGCTGGAGGGCGCTGATGTCAGTTGCCAGCCAAAATGGACGTTTTTTCAGCTGCAAATACACCAGAGAAGAATCGCTTGTGGTTATCTCGATATGCAACCTATGTATTATCTCACCACTGCTGATAACTGCCCACAGTTGTATGTTGGAAACAACTCGGCTATATGACAGTCTACTAGTACCTCATAACTGCAGCTAGCTTTAATCCAAATGTTAACCACTTAACAAAGGACGTAGCAGCAGTGCACTTTGTCCTCTGAACATACACACGAATTGACCATCAACATTTTAAAACAAATTGTTACTTTACACAGCATCGATATGACAGAAATGTAATTTCATGAAACACTATCACATATATCATATAACTTCATTAGTTGCTGAGTAAGTAACTAAATATATGCTCTACGAGATACCTGAAGCAATCTACAGACCTAGGCTAACTACACGATGCAGGCTAAAACCTACAACTACGGTAAACAATGAATGACTCTGTCTGTTGTGCGGTGGTACTGCTAGTGTCTAGCATTCTACACACTTAGCATGCTAGGGGCATGCTCACTGGTTCTATAACACATCTATTTTGTTCAATAAACTGAGAGTCGTACCTCAGAGCTATTATCTTTTTGTATTATAATGTTTTATATTTTTTTAACGCCCTGTGAACTGCACTGGATATGGTTATGCATTACTATTAGCATCAAAACAAACCGTTGAGCATTATGTATGACCACTTTCTTTTTCAAGAAATAAGGTAGGAATGTGACATACTAAACAGGACATCTTGACCTGATGTGTCACCATGATAATAGAGTGTCACCCTTATTACAGTTGAAGTGTCATCATGATTGTGGTGTGTCAGTCTTATCTTACATGTAGTGTCATCATGTCAGAAGAATGTCACCCTTCCTGCTAGCATGCTACCCTTATATTGCACAATGTTACCCTTATTATGTGTAGAGTGAAACTTATTACAGGTAGTTCCATCCTTATAGGCAGAGTAATGTCTCAATAATAGGCCAAATGTTACCTATATCATAGGTAACATTTATTACGGGTGATGGGTCACTGTGGTGGAGTGTCATCCTTTAGAGTACCACCTTTATTATAGGTCAAATGTCACCTTTATTATAGGTCAAATGTCACCCTTAATATGAGGACTGTGTGGTTTATCACGTACAGTGCATTACTTGATTTTAGAGTTTCATGGATTTATTGAAACTGCCACATCTATGAGAAATGAATGGTGTGTATATATATATATATATATATATATTCATAATAAGAAAAAGATGTAAATAAAAAGATAAAATATTGTGAAATGTGACATCGGTGAGAGATTGTTTTCATAAAATATCTTTTAAACATAACTTGATTTATATGACAGAGATAACACTCAGCAATGTTACAAACGGCGTGAACTGAAAATGTATAATTGATATTTTACTGGAGTCTTGATGGCTGACTCAAAACACTAATTTTATTTAACCTCTGACCTTCACATATTAACATATGTATTCCCTTAAATTGTAGTTTTATGTCAACGATCATAATTACAGTTGGGAAACACACATTGATGTACAACCCTAAGTAAATAAACTATGAAACAATTTCATGTAGTATTCCTTTTACTTATTTCACAGTCAATTTACCTTTTTTTGTGTGACATCATTCGTTATTTGCAAATTTAAAAATCTGTTACACAGCGTCACTGTAGCCTTTCTGTAAAGTGCTGTCAGTCACTGCTGTGAGCACTAATGACTACTGCATTGTCACTTGTCAGCTAGCATAAACTATCGGACGAAAATTGCTGATTGTGATCAAAACATCACTGATTAAAATGGTAAACAAAATACCAAATAAGTAAAATTATCACTGATTTGGTTCATATAGTCCAGTGTTGTATATTGATTTGGCTCATCTAATCCAGTGTTGTATATTGATTTAGCTCATCTAGTCCAGTGTTGTATATTGATTTAGCTCATCTAATCCAGTGTTGTATATTGATTTGGATCATCTAATCCAGTGTTGTATATTGATTTAGCTCATCTAGTCCAGTGTTGTATATTGATTTAGCTCATCTAATCCAGTGTTGTATATTGATTTGGATCATCTAATCCAGTGTTGTATATTGATTTAGCTCATCTAGTCCAGTGTTGTATATTGATTTAGCTCATCTAATCCAGTGTTGTATATTGATTTGGATCATCTAATCCAGTGTTGTATATTGATTTAGCTCATCTAGTCCGGTGTTGTATACGACTATTTGAAATAACCCATACATTGCTGTTACAGTGTATATACTACAGGATGTGTGGCTGGTAACATCTCCCTCCGTCTATCTATTGCAAACTGCATTGTATCAAACCATCTCACTGTCATTACTGAAGTAACAATTTGGGCTTCATCCTATTGTGGCTGATGTTACAAGTAAACGTCTGGTGTAGAAGTACCTGGTACACTGTGATTAGAATGTGCACTGCCGCTGGCTCAAGTGAATGGCTGGAAAAGTATCAATATTGGGATTTCATTGTCGTCCTTTGCAGGTTTCCATGGTTACTGTTTTGAACAGGTTACTGTTATAAACTGTATTTTGCTCAAGTAATTACACTATTCCATACACTGCATTGGACACCTGCTAGGGTTGGGGGAGGGGTGTCAACTACCATTCCAAGGGTAGCATAGTTAGCTATTGCGCAGGTGGTGACATAGTAGTTGACTACCACCCTCTGAGTGGCATAGTTGACCATCACTCTAGGGGTGGTGTAGATGATCACCACCCTTGGGGTAGCATAGGCAACTAGTATATACCATCTCCACCCTGGGGTAGTAGTGAACTACCATCAGTGGCTTGTGCTGAGGGCAGAAGGGTATTTAATGATATAACTAGGTACATCAGCAGTGATCAACTAACACAAGTGTTGATGCACCCACTGTGTGCAAGAACAACCACAACTGATTGTTGGCTTGTTCTGCCATTACTGAGCTAAGACAGCCAGTTCATTCAAATACATGTGACATACATGTGAATGTACATATTTATTTAAGTATATAGTATACTACTGGTACTGTTAGTAATTGTGAACTATTTTAGTTCTTTGCAAAATAACAAATATATCATTATGTTATTAAACTATTATATATATATATATATATATATATATATATATACAGTCATATATTATATATATATATATATATATATATATATATATAATATATATATATATATATATATATATATATATATATATATATATATAAACAGTTTGTCTTCTTAATTACAAACTTACAAGCGTGATTAAATGACTGGTTGTAAAGATCATACATTATCTTTTTCTACTTGTACTCTACATAATTATGTAACCCGATACACTAAGGTGGGTGATAAGTTGAACTAATGTGAAATTGAGATTTCTGCTTGATACTTTGACTTCACATAACATGATCTTTAAAACCATACCTCATTTTTATATCTTCAACAGTATAGCTAAATTTACACATTTGTTTCAAAAGTGACATTGCCAGAAATAAGAGAATAATGATTCATATTGTCTATTATTTTAATCTACCGGTTCATAAACAGGTGCACATTATTAGTCTATAAAACCTGGATACTGACTGAAAGATGAGATCACAAGGTATGCATTTGTGTCACAATCAGAACATTGAGGGAACAAGACACAGAATAACATGACAGCTACATGTGGTTAGTGTCAACAATAGATCTGAGTGAAATAGTACTCGTAATTCTGCTTGCTGTGGCAGGTGAAATATTAACAATAAGGAATTTAATCATGATCAGTCTTCTTTATACAGCTTAATACACTTAACAAATTCATGTTGTACTTATCTCGTCGACATTTAATATGGTTTGGCATGAACCATTGATATGTTTTGTACTCATGTTCACCCCCTTTCCACATACGAGGTTGTATTTGTTACGCTGTGATGTGTAATGATGGATATTGTTGTTGGAAATAAAGATTTACTTTCTTACTTAGGTTCCCTGTCCTAACCTATGTCCAACCACTTGAGTATCAGCATTTTGGAATGGTTAGCCAGAAAACATTCGTTCCACAGAGTCCTTAAAACTCATTCATGACTTACTTCAAATGAGGAACTGTGTTGACTGTTTTATGAACATGCATTTTATGAATAAATTTTATTGATTTAATTAATTAATAATTTGTTATTATATAATTATTTTAAAAAATATGTCCCATAACTACTTTTTTTAAATACCTTAATATTTTATAAAACTTTCTCTGTAGCTTCATTTCTTAGTATGGAGCCTTTTAAATTTTAATAAGTAATGTTTACGAGGATATACTTTTTAACATTCTTATGATTTCGTGTGTGTGTGTGTGTGTGTGTGTGTGTGTGTGTGTGTGTGTGTGTGTGTGTGTGTGTGTGTGTGTGTGTGTGTGTGTGTGTGTGTGTGTGTGTGTGCAGTGCGTGCGTGCGTGCGTACGTCATAAGTAAAGATCAGTGTAGTTCTGGTGTTTGAGGAAAATGATTTCTTAAAATTGAATAATGCAATGTATATGCCTGAGATCCAGCATGTATATGCCTGAGATCCAGCATGTATATGCCTGAGATCCAGCATGTATATGCCTGAGATCCAGCATGTATATGCCTGAGATCCAGCATGTATATGCCTGAGATCCAGCATGTATATGCCTGAGATCCAGCATGTATATGCCTGAGATCCAGCATGTATATGCCTGAGATCCAGCATGTATATGCCTGAGATCCAGCATGTATATGCCTGAGATCCAGCATGTATATGCCTGAGATCCAGCATGTATATGCCTGAGATCCAGCATGTATATGCCTGAGATCCAGCATGTATATGCCTGAGATCCAGCATGTATATGCCTGAGATCCAGCATGTATATGCCTGAGATCCAGCATGTATATGCCTGAGATCCAGCATGTATATGCCTGAGATCCAGCATGTATATGCCTGAGATCCAGCATGTATATGCCTGAGATCCAGCATGTCACTATACGGACATGAACTTGCCCGACGAGGTGCTCGAAGCACCGCAAATGGATGAGTCGACGCGGCGCTCCTGATGAATGAAGATGGTTCACGATTTACTGCCGTAGCGGACGGTCCATAACGCAAATGCCGGGTAAACTCTCATGCCGGTGGGTGACGCACGGAGCACGGAGGGCGGCCGCTTGTCCGTCCGTCCGTCCGTCCGTCCGTCCGTCCGTCCGTCCGTCCGTCCGTCCGTCCGTCCGTCCGTCCGTCCGTCCGTCGTCCGTCCGTCCGTCCGTCCGTCCGTCTCCGTCCGTCTCGTCCGTCCGTCCGTCCGTCCGTCCGTCCGTCCGTCCGTCCGTCCGTCCGTCCGTCCGTCCGTCCGTCCGTCCGTCCGTCCGTCCGTCCGTCCGTCCGTCCGTCCGTCCGTCCGTCCGTCCGTCCGTCCGTCGTCCGTCCGTCCGTCCGTCTCGTCCGTCCGTCCGTCCGTCCGTCCGTCCGTCCGTCCGTCCGTCCGTCCGTCCGTCCGTCCGTCCGTCCGTCCGTCCGTCCGTCCGTCCGTCCGTCCGTCCGTCCGTCCGTCCGTCCGTCCGTCCGTCCGTCCGTCCGTCCGTCCGTCCGTCCGTCCGTCCGTCCGTCCGTCCGTCCGTCCGTCCGTCCGTCCGTCCGTCTCCGTCCGTCCGTCCGTCCGTCGTCCGTCCGTCCGTCCGTCCGTCCGTCCGTCCGTCCGTCCGTCCGTCCGTCCGTCCGTCCGTCCGTCCGTCCGTCCGTCCGTCCGTCCGTCCGTCCGTCCGTCCGTCCGTCCGTCCGTCCGTCCGTCCGTCCGTCCGTCGTCGTCCGTCCGTCCGTCTCGTCCGTCCGTCCGTCCGTCCGTCCGTCGTCCGTCCGTCCGTCCGTCCGTCCGTCCGTCCGTCCGTCCGTCCGTCCGTCCGTCCGTCGTCCGTCCGTCCGTCCGTCCGTCCGTCCGTCCGTCCGTCTGTCCGTCCGTCCGTCCGTCCGTCCGTCCGTCCGTCCGTCCGTCCGTCCGTCCGTCCGTCCGTCCGTCCGTCCGTCCGTCCGTCCGTCCGTCCGCTCCGTCCGTCCGTCCGTCCGTCCGTCCGTCCGTCCGTCCGTCCGTCCGTCCGTCCGTCCGTCCGTCCGTCCGTCCGTCCGTCCGTCCGTCCGTCCGTCCGTCCGTCCGTCCGTCCGTCCGTCCGTCCGTCGTCCGTCCGTCCGTCCGTCCGTCCGTCCGTCCGTCCGTCCGTCCGTCCGTCCGTCCGTCCGTCCGTCCGTCCGTCCGTCCGTCCGTCCGTCCGTCCGTCCGTCCGTCCGTCCGTCCGTCCGTCCGTCTGTGGTATCCTTAACTTCCGGGTAATGTCATATATGTTGTTATTTTTTGGTGTGCACGCGTGAGACAATATTGACTTTTTGAAATACATTCAAGCCTATGTAAATAGTGAACTCAAATGTGATTATAAACAATTCGCTGTCTATAAAATAATCGTATGTGAGGTAATAATTAAAGCGATGATTCAAGTGGCGACATCTGGTGGATTAGGCCGGTAGTAACCACAATAGTACCCTAGTGGCATCCGTAGTAATCAGCTTGAGTCTTTATAAATCCAGTTCAAACCAGTACTGGACCCCATTCGCCATCTTGAGTTCGTGGAGCAGCATCGTATATTTCATTGCGGAGTTCAATAAATTGTATACGTCTTTATTGCAAATTTATAGTGTTGTTGGTGTTGGGAAATGTTGTATCCCCCCACCTCCCTGTGCCACAGAGTATGTATTGTGTGCACTGTAGTTTCTTGACGCTTTTCCATGTCTAAGTGCGCGAGGTTTTAGCCAACAATTGTTCCTCTTACGGTGTACTCAGGGTTTTTAGTGCAGTAAATTAAAGTAGGCAGTATTGCCTGTTGACCCCCACCAATTTGGTGTCAATCGTAAATAATGTGTAATGATATTGTTGGTGTTGGTTTTGTACATATGTATAATACATGTAGATGTTGATTTCCAATGCCTTTGGAGCCGGCATGTTCGCTGAGACTATACTGATGTAACTGTTGTTGTTTATAATAATGTGTACATATTAAAGTCATTCAGTTGGCCAATTTCAATCTAACTTGGTCTTGCAGTATTGCTTTACATATGAGGGTGTATGTGACAGCGGTTGCATACAGAATATTATATATCTCGATTTGTTTGGTGCCCAGTCTCCCAGCTGCTGCTTTAAGGCTTCGAGTGAAGTGGTGTCAGGTGCTGCTGCTGTGATGTGCAGTTGAGGGGTAAACCTGGGGAGATATGTGTTAGTCTTGGACTGGGATTGTGAGCTTGTGGTGTCCTCTCGGTGTATACTTGTGTGCCTGAGGTATTTTTTGGGAAATGTGATGTCTACAATGCTATTTATGACTTTGTACAACATATAGACCACACTGAACGTTCTTATGCTTTCAAACGTTGGAATCTTAAGTCTGGCGCTCCTCCATGGATAACTCCCCACAGAAACTAGGTCAATGGAATGCCCAGCCTCAGACTCAAGGACTTGCAGGCGTGCGACAAAGACTGCGCGATAACCACACTGTTTGTGTCGGACAATGTACAAAGGAATCAGACGGGCGAGCCAATCACAACTTCTTAGGAGGCTTCGCCAAGAAAGATAGCCATGACAACAAGGAAGCGTCACGGTTACGCTTTATTCTGAGGCTTGTGGCATAGCAGACCAGGTGATATGAGCAGTGGGTTAGGTTACACTCCTCTTAACCATGGCTACACACGAGAATGTACAGCAACCAAATATGCCAACTTAATTAAATGACAATAAAACGATAAGGAAATGTGTAAATGGTTGCCATCACGTCACAAACAATGGCCATGATGTCACGTCACTACGTTTTGCGTTAAAGCGTGTCCAGTGAGTGTGTAGTTCTTCAAATGAAACATCTCTGTTTTCCCATACCCACTGGCTATGTTGTTCGAGTAACAAATAAATCAATGCTAAGTATTTCATATGTCTTTGAAACAATGGCGTGTTGGCTTCCTATAATAGTGTGTTTGATTTTTTTCCGACCCGTTGGCCACAAGGTTGTAGCATGAGAAATAATTCTCAATCCAAGATATGCCACTTTCTGTATATATGCGCGTGCGTGTGAGTATGCGTACCGGTGTGTGAGTATGATTGTTTGTTAGTGTGTGCGTGTGTGTGTGTGCGCGCGCGCGCGTGTGTGTGTGTGTGTGTGTGCGTGCGTGCGTGCGTGCGTGTGTGTGTGTGCGTGCGTGCGTGCGTGCGTGTGCTGTGTGTGTGTGTGTGTGTGTGTGTGTGTGTGCGTGCGTGCGTGCGTGTGTGTGTGTGTGTGTGTGTGTGTGTGTGCGTGCGTGCGTGCGTGCGTGTGCGTGTGTGTGTGTGTGTGTGTGTGTGTGTGTGTGTGTGTGCGTGCGTGCGTGCGTGCGTGCGTGCGTGCGTGCGTGCGTGCGTGCGTGCGTGCGTGCGTGTGTGTGTGTGTGAGTGTGCGTGTGTGTGAGAGAGTGAGTGTACGTGTGAATTTATTCATGTGTTTTAATAATATTGGTCAAGGATTCTTTTGGTATGCATATCCTGGGAATGCTATTTCGGTACTATAAAACGAAGTATTATTGGTTTCAGGCAGCTTCTTCGCACAATTCATTGTTGTTGGCGGTGGACTAAGAACTGTCGGGATCTTTGCCGTCGAGATTCAAGACAAATATGACGTCAGGTCCGGTTCTATCTGTTGGATATTCGCCATCCTGTCGTGTCTCCTCTCCATCAATGGTAAGAACGAATGATAAATAATAATAAAATAACAATTTAAGCTTGGCTATACTGACGTGCAGATGCAGTCATTAGGCCTAACTAAGCATAGCGCTGTTTTTGTCATTCTTTTCACAATTACACATAGCGTCTGTTGGTGTTCACATTACGCGTAGAGCGTGAACATTGAGAACGTTGTGAACATTGTGAAAGATATGCGAATGTTTATCAATAAAAAATGACCCAAAACCCATAGCCAATACCCACGGGATTCAATTCACGTCACATGATGGTTGCTAATATATTATCCACCACTCTGATCAGTTCTAATATCCACAACAGCAACTATCGACATTCGAACATTTTAAAAGCGAGAGGTGGCGCCACTGTATCCAATTTCTATCGTTTCTACATTACACATTCAAACTACATGTCTATAATATTGTTAACAGGTATTTCCTGTAGCAAAAAATAAAACAAACATTTGTAGGTTTACACAACTTTACTCTAGTGACATTAGTAATGGTTCCATCCGTTTGATGGCGCTGGTCAATTTACAAAATGGTTCCCCAGTGTTAAAGCGACATGATCAGTTCGTGGCTTTTTATTTTTATTGCAAAATCATGTTAATCAGTATAAGTTATAACTATTGTAGCGTCCTAACCGCCAATAAATGTTTTATCGAAACAGAACTGACTTCGTAATGTTAAACGTCGAATGTTTATAAGCGTACCGACGCTGTCACTCAAATCGCCGCGAGTGACACCCACCTTTTGACCTTTACCAACTGGGAGCCGTGCACCTGGCTGGGTGTGGCGTTAGTGGCGTCAACTTGTGTTCACGTGATACTGCATCGCGTGATCATGCATTTCCTTCCGGGCTTTTAGCCACGCCTACAACGGTTTCGAAAACGCCTCGTGGTCGATGTGTACAATCGCTAAATTATACATGTTGTAACAATCGTATCAGGAACAGTGTGGCATGTTGCTGTCGCTATATCGTTGTAAAATGCCGTAAGGCAATATTTGGTTTGGTTTTCTTTTGTTGTGACAGCTGAACCGTGACGTATTATTTCTTCAAAGTGCAAATAGAAGCTGGGTTTTTAGTGGTTGCATCGACCAAGATAGTCCCGTTCATGGTGTCGGTGGCTTTGCTAGATTTTTTCCACTTTAAGACCACTTTCTGAATAAGCCATTGATGTGAAACATTTAATTGTAGATGCAAATGGTTAGTTTGTGTAAATTCTTTTAGGTGGATAACGCCAAACCGTTGACTTTGTTTGCCCGTTAAGTCACATAGTGTCCCATGTTTATGTTGCAGCCATTCTAGCCAACGTCCTGGTGAACGTGTACGACACGCGACGCGTAGTGATCTGTGGAGGTGTCATCAGTACGGTCGGATTCATATTGAGCGCGTTCGCCACAAGATTCGAGTTTCTTTATTTCAGCTACGGATTTTTGGTGGGTATGTGGTTCTTGAATGGCTCTTTGTCAAAATCACGCTATTATTTAAACTTGCTGTGATTTTATTGAAACACGTGAACACGTGAAGGCCTACATACGCACGGTTATGGTAGGTTAATTAACTCTTCTTGTAATTAACTCAGCAAAAATAGTTAAAAATAGGTCTTATGTGTCTTATGTCAGCTTAATAGAAACTACAAAGTAAAAACACTTGATTTATATATCTTGCCGGACATATGACATAGAGGACATCTGACGTAGAGGACATCTGACGTAGAGGACATATGACGTAAAAGACATATGACGAGGAGGACATATGACGTA
>JAODUO010000030.1:27500-30000 GCA_025642075.2 Ridgeia piscesae
CGACGCCGACGCCGACGCCGACGCCGACGCCGACGCCGACGCCGACGCCGACGCACGCGACGCCGACGCCGACGCCGACGCCGACGCCGACGCCGACGCCGACGCCGACGCCGACGCGACGCCGACGCCGACGCCGACGCCGACGCCGACGCCGACGCCGACGCCGACGCCGACGCCGACGCCGACGCCGACGCCGACGCCGACGCCGACGCCGACGCCGACGCCGACGCCGACGCCGACGCCGACGCCGACGCCGACGCCGACGCCGACGCCGACGCCGACGCCGACGCCGACGCCGACGCCGACGCCGACGCCGACGCCGACGCCGACGCCGACGCCGACGCCGACGCCGACGCCGACGCCGACGCCGACGCCGACGCCGACGCCGACGCCGACGCCGACGCCGACGCCGACGCCGACGCCGACGCCGACGCCGACGCCGACGCCGACGCCGACGCCGACGCCGACGCCGACGCCGACGCCGACGCCGACGCCGACGCCGACGCCGACGCCGACGCCGACGCCGACGCCGACGCCGACGCCGACGCCGACGCCGACGCCGACGCCGACGCCGACGCCGACGCCGACGCCGACGCCGACGCCGACGCAGACGCAGACGCAGACGCAGACGCAGACGCAGACGCAGACGCAGACGCAGACGCAGACGCAGACGCAGACGCAGACGCAGACGCAGACGCAGACGCAGACGCAGACGCAGACGCAGACGCAGACGCAGACGCAGACACAGACATAAAGACAGACAGAGAGACATATATTTATAGGAGAAAGAAGATAAGCAGATTAACATAATTTTGTAATATGTAATATTTATTATAGCCGAAAAAATAGGAATGTTTGGATCGGTGGATTGACGCACGTTGTTCCCTTCTAGGCCGTCGTTCGCGCCATGGACACGATTCAAGAGGTCACCCGCAAGGTGGCGGCACACACGAACATTACCAAGTTCATCATTGCAGGTGCATCGAAAGTAAGTAAAGAAACAACACGGTGTCGCTGTATTTGTGGACAAAATGGTGTGCACCTTACTATTTCAGAAGACACGTGCTCATATATATTTGAAACTTTGAAAAAAAATTGCATGTTGATTTTATTTATTTCATTAGCCAAGCTGAAATGGGATATAATAACAGTATGTAGTATTTCATAATTACTAAACATCCCAATTTAAGTCGAAACTAGTTATTTATCTTGATAAGTATACGTTGTTACTGAATGTTGTGATGCTGTTATGAATCGTATGGATTACTGACAGAAATAATTACTTAACACAGTTATGCGAAGCTAATTTTTGTGTGCAAAATGTTAATGTAGAGTTCGAGAACATTTTGTGCCTGGATGTTCCGTCAAAATAACCTTCGTTCTGTGTACGTCGTAATGACCAACCTATGCTTCCTTCTGGGCAGCGAGGCTGGACGACATGGACAACGACTTCTCTTGATAAGCGAGTCGTAGGACAAATGCCAATGGTCATGAGTTTACTGAGATTCTTCAAGGTAAGACGTAACACAGAAGTCGATTTTCACGAGATCATTAGAATTCTTTAAAGCGACCTGGTCCGTTCGTGGCTTTTTTTTTATTGCTAAATCATGTTATAGGGTATAAATTATACCTATTATAGCGAGGAGATAGTCAAAATATGTTTTCATGTACCATTTAAGGGTTGAAAATAGACGCAGTAAGGGCGCTTAACTCTGTGTACACATCGACCACGAGGCGTTTTCGAAACCGTTATACGCGTGGCTAAAAGCCCAGAAAGAAATACATGATCACGTGAACACAAGTTGACGCCACTAACGCCACACCCAGCCAGGTGCACGGCTCCCAGTTGGTAAAGGTCAAAGGGTGGGTGTCACTCGCGGCGATTTGAGTGACAGCGTCGGGATTCATACAAACATTCGACGTTTAACATTTCGAAGTCAGTTCTGTTTCGATAAAACATTTATTGGCGGTCAGGACGCTACAATAGTTATAACTGGTCATGTCGCTTTAACGTAACACCTGTTGTTGCTATAAGTGTGGCGTGTGCGTGCGTTATGTATGTTTGTTTGTGTGTTTGTGATTGCTAATTATGTGTATGAGTTAGTTCGTTCGTTGCACATCCAAAACCCCGCATACATCAAAACTTCCATACATACGTACATACTTTGTTAATTAGTAGTTTTCTTACAGAATATGCAGAAGCATCAAAGTTCGCTCGGTGGCTGGACCTTCGCCTTCCAGGCTTACTATTACGAGAACATCACTCGGTACATGGGTCATCCCAGAATGAAGGAGATCGTCTCTCTGGTCGACCCTTACGGTAGTGTATTTCACATATTCACATATATCTTGTGGTTGTTTCCCACGGTGTGATTTAAACCTGGTTTTACTGGATACCCACATCTTAAACGATTTGTTCAGTTGTGTTATTTCTACATTTCTAATATCATGATGGAACATTATATATATATATATATATATATATATATATATATATATA
>JAODUO010000030.1:37500-40000 GCA_025642075.2 Ridgeia piscesae
ATAATGTAACTTCTTTGAACAACAGTTGTTCGACCAGACTCACGAGTATCAAATTGCAAGACAATGATCCACAGATAATGCAACTACTTTGAATCAAACAATCACATTCATAAGTATCGAATTGTAAGAACACTTCAATGTCAGTCGCGTCGTTACGTCGATGCCGGGGTTTAGGTGTTTCTTTCTAGGCCTGCTGTATCTATGATACGGCTACAACGAGTGGAAATTTCTACATTTGCTCAAATTGTATCATCGACTTAATTAGTGTGAAGACCATGTTTGTGCCTGAGCACCTGTAAAGTCGTCTGATGCAGCGATTTGGCCTCTATCCAAGCAGTGTACCCAGAGAAGTGGACCTACTCACAGGTCACCGAGTTACACGAACAATAATAGTGAATAGACATTAAGGCAGTATCATATTATATTTACGCGTTCCGCGATTCACAGTCTGTGATAACAATACGAGTACTTCCCGCCTTAGAAAAATAGTAGAGAACAAGTCTAAACGCATAATGTGACGATGTTAGTAACTATAAAACCGAGTACGACCTGGAGAAATCAACAGATACGTATTTGACGACAACTTCAGCAGAACCTCCTCTACAGCACCGTCGAGTCATGTTCGCTCTGCCTCTCTCTCTCCTTCTGAGCTTGGCTGCCACCGTCGACATCGGTAAGTTGTAATCGCGATAAGGGTCTTCTTCCGTTTAAGTGCTTAATCCAACTATGTACCATCATCGCTTTGTTTTGAATAATTATAATTTCTCAAAAACAATGTCCTCATCTAGATCACGTCATTGAAGCCTCCTTTGCCTTCTCGCATTATACTATGTGATTCTGTTGAGTCACGTGCCCGTTGATAACTGATTGATGTATTTGATTTTCCGATGCTTTTCAGCTGTTTCTGGGTAGGGTCAGTTTGCAAGTGGTACATCAGCGTTTTCTTTGTGTTCTTTGACTTTCAGTTGTTTGCGGTTTTATACGCCATTTTACGTCGCTTAAAACGATAATTCCTACAGCACGTGGATAGTTCAACGACGGCGAAGCGTCATACGTTTTTCTGGATCTTGCAAGTTTAGGAGACAACTCCTATAATTGTTCTGTCTCGTTGTAGGTGATGCGGTTACGTGCTACTACTGCAGTAGTGGCACCGACAGTGCATGTGGGGACTCGTTTAATGGAGCTCGTATCGCCACATGTCAGGGCAATTTCTGCAGCATGACCAGAACCAGTAGTTATGGTAAGATTTGCTCCTTGATATCACTGTGGAACGCTGTTCTCATTTAGTGGCCAAACAACAGCCACAATATAATTCCAAATATGCAAAATTTCCTTAACAATGCATGGATTGTTAGCTACATTACATTTTAAACAATTTAGGAAAATGTGACTCACTCGTGGTGTAATGTTATAATGATAAGCTTTTGTCGGTAATTTACATTTGATTACATTTATTTTTATATGTGGTACTGTGTTACGGATCGTTGCACATAAATACGATGCAAGAAAAGGAATATTGATATTGAGTTGTTGTGTTTGCAGGTTATGTTCTAACATCCCGGCAGTGTCACTCAGGGTCACCAGGGAAATACGCAAACCGTTGCTTCCCACATACTTCCGGTACCGACCTGTGCTATTGTGACAGCAGCTACTGCAACAAACGTAGCCGCAGTAATTGGGGGAATGGCTCGACGCAGAGTGTCCACAATGGGATATCCAATCCAGTGCTCATCATTCCAGTTGTCTCGATCCTAGCCATCCTTAGGAATGTCTTCTAAAGCGTCGTCCACGTGAAGCATCACAGCATGATTTGATGAGCCGAACTCACCATCGACAGTCGTAATTACTTGCGTGCCATTGGACTTTCTGTTTAAAGTAAAGTTGACTGAAGTGGCTTATTGTTTTGTTTATATACAAACAAGTGCCTCGGTATGCTGTGGGGTGCTCCACAACACACAAGCGAGGGTTGCGGCGTGCTACATACCTAACACTGCGACATGGTTTTGCACTTACCCATACCACATTTGCGTTTATTGTGTGTGTTTGTTTGCATTGCATGTGTGTTGTTAAATGTTTAATATGTTTGCAAGTAACTATTATATATATATATATATATATATATATATATATATATATATATATATATATATATATATATATATATATATATATATATATATATTATCACATTATGTCTTACGCCTGCTGGTTTTGTTGATACGGATGTTAATTAGAGGCGAATCTCTGTGGTTACATAACAATGTTAACTGGAACATTTCATGTCTGTGTCGTTGTGTGGAATAAAGAATAAACACTGCACTATATAGTGTGATGTCCGTTTAGTTTGTATGACGTGTGTTGAATGTCTGTTGTGCAGCAGTTTAAAACACATCTATGACTTATACACGATTATGTACGTCATACGCACACACACACACACACACACACACACACACACACACACACACACACACACACACACACACACACACACACACAA
>JAODUO010000030.1:42500-55000 GCA_025642075.2 Ridgeia piscesae
CAGCGCAGACCATTGTAACACCGTGGAGTACGATATCTTGTGGGATCACCGCGAGTGTTGACATGTGACCTAGATACATTGTAAGATAACCGTAGAAGTCCCTAGTCTCACCCCGACAGCACGCGGGGTAAGTAGGTCGTATGTACCTGGCGGACACATCAACTGGGGTTTTCGACAACGTGGATTGTATCAAAAGCGAAGAAACAAATCGGTATCACATCGATTTACACGGTGAGTATCACCAGCATGGATATACAATATAATTATATAATGTACACACATCATAACGGGAGGGGGCACAGGTTTTGTTTCCCAGTACGACGGGGTGTAGTTGGCAGTGTTTTGTGAACCTCAAGATGTGTTATGTCGGCGCTTTTGGTGACGCTCACAAGACGTGATTCAGTTGACGGGTTCTACTGAGCCTCAGCTTGTGTTAGTTACAACACGTTCCGATGACTATGTCGTATACACGATAGGTGACCTGTATACACCATGTCAGGGTCATGGCGCATACACAGAACGTGTCAAGCATACCTGTCAGATATATTGCAAGAATATATGGAGGTCTGACTCCTCCCTCTAAGGGCCCATTTTCACCGCATACACTGACTCATCCCCTGCATACAGTACACATCAGATAAATTGCAAGAAACCGATTGATGTTCCAATCCATAATCAACCGTCCGCCGAACACCGTCACATGTAATGTTCGGTAAACAGTAGGTCACGTCTAACACTGTACACGCCAGCTCTGACAACTACCTCTGTGCAACGTACAAATCAGGTCTGACACATCTCACTATACAGAATATACACCAGATCTGACACACACCCCCTGTATGCAGTACATACCAGAGCTGACACCTCCCCATGTACTCAGTAGATACCAGATCTGACACATCCTCCTGTATGCAATGCATACCAGATATGACACCTCCCCCTATATTCAGTACATACCGGATCTGACACCTCCCCCTGTATACAGTACATACCAGATCTGACACCTCCCCCTGTATTCAGTACATACCAGATCTGACACCTCCCCCTGTATACAGTACATACCAGATCTGACACCTCCCCCTGTATTCAGTACATACCAGATCTGACACCTCCCCCTGTATACAGTACATACCAGATCTGACACCCCCCTGTATACAGTACATACCAGATCTGACACCTCCCCCTGTATACAGTACATACCAGATCTGACACCTCCCCCTGTATTCAGTACATACCAGATCTGACACCTCCCCCTGTACTCAGTAGATACCAGATCTGACACCTCCCCCTGTATGCAGTAGATACCAGATCTGACACCTCCCCCTGTATTCAGTACATACCAGATCTGACACCTCACCCTGTATGCAGTAGATACCAGATCTGACACCTCCCCCTGTATTCAGTACACACCAGATCTGACACCTCCCCTGCATGCAATATATACCAGATCTGACACCCCCCCTGTATTCAGTACATACCAGATCTGACACCTCCCCCTGTACTCAGTAGATACCAGATCTGACACCTCCCCCTGTATGCAGTAGATACCAGATCTGACACCTCCCCCTGTATTCAGTACATACCAGATCTAACACCTCACCCTGTATGCAGTAGATACCAGATCTGACATCTCCCCCTGTATTCAGTACATACCAGATCTGACACCTCCCCTGTATGCAATATATACCAGATCTGACACATCACCCTGTATGCAGCAGATACCAAATATGACACCTCCCCCTGTATGCAGTACACACCAGATCTGACACATCCCCCTATATACAGTACATACCAGATCTGACACCTCCCCCTGTATACAGTACACACCAGAACGGACACCTCCCCCTGTATACAGTACACACCAGATCTGACACCTCCCCCTGTATACAGTACACACCAGAACGGACACCTCCCCCTGTATACAGTACACACCAGATCTGACACCTCCCCCTATATACAGTACACACCAGATATGACACCTCCCCTGTATACAGTACACACCAGATCTGACACCTCACCCTGTATACAGTACATCCCAGATATGACACCTCCCCCTGTATACAGTACATACCAGATACGACACCTCCCCCTGTATACAGTACATACTAGATACGACACCTCCCCCTGTATACAGTACATACCAGAACTGACACCTCCCCCTGTATACAGCACATACCAGATATGACACATCCCCTGTATACAGTACATACCAGATCTGACACCTCCCCCTGTATACAGTACATACCAGAACTGACACATCCCCCTGTATAGAGTGCACACCAGATCTGACACCTCCCCCTATATACAGTACATACCAGATCTGACACCTCCCCCTGTATAGAGTACATACCAGATCTGACAACTCCCCCTGTATACAGTGCACACCAGAACTGACACCTCCCCCTGTATACAGTACACATCAGATGTGACACCTCCCTCTGTGTACAATACACACCAGAACTGACACCTCCCCCTGTATACAGTACATACCAGATCTGACACCTCCCCCTATATATAGTACATACCAGAACTGACACCTCCCCCTGTATACAGTACACATCGGATCTGACACCTCCCCCTGTGTACAGTACACACCAGATTTGACACATCCCCCTGTATACAGTACTCACCAGATCTGACACCTCCCCCTGTGTACAGTACACACCAGATCTGACACCTCCCCCTGTATATAGTACATACCAGAACTGACACCTCCCCTCTATACAGTACACACCAGATCTGACAACTCCCCCTGTGTACAGTACACACCATATTTGACACATCCCCCTGTATACAGTACACACCAGATCTGACACCTCCCCTTGTGTACAGTACACACCAGATTTGACACCTCCCCCTGTTTACAGTATACACCAGATCTGACACCTCCCCCTGTGTACAGTACACACCAGATCTGACACCTCCCCCTGTGTACAGTACACACCAGATCTGACACCTCCCCCTGTATACAGTACACACCAGATCTGACACCTCCCCCTGTATAAGTACACACCAAATCTGACACCTCCCCCTGTATACAGTACATACTAGATCTGACACCTCCCCCTGTATACAGTACATACCATATCTGACACCTCCCCCTGTATACAGTACATACCAGATCTGACACCTCCCCCTGTATACAGTACATACCAGATCTGACACCTCCCCCTGTATACAGTACATACCAGATACGACACCTCCCCCTGTATACAGTACATACCAGATACGACACCTCCCCCTGTATACAGTACATACCAGAACTGACACCTCCCCCTGTATACAGCACATACCAGATATGACACCTCCCCTGTATACAGTACATACCAGATCTGACACCTCCCCCTGTATACAGTACATACCAGAACTGACACATCCCCCTGTATAGAGTGCACACCAGATCTGACACCTCCCCCTATATACAGTACATACCAAATCTGACACCTCCCCCTGTATAGAGTACATACCAGAACTGACACCTCCCCCTGTATACAGTACACATCAGATGTGACACCTCCCTCTGTGTACAATACACACCAGAACTGACACCTCCCCCTGTATACAGTACATACCAGATCTGACACCTCCCCCTATATATAGTACATACCAGAACTGACACCTCCCCCTGTATACAGTACACACCTGATCTGACACCTCCCCCTGTGTACAGTACACACCAGATTTGACACATCCCCCTGTATACAGTACTCACCAGATCTGACACCTCCCCCTGTGTACAGTACACACCAGATCTGACACCTCCCCCTGTGTACAGTGGCCTAGCCTGAATGTGGCAGGCAGGCCATGCCCCCAATCCCGGAAAAATTAGGATGGTGGGAAATTGACTACCAATAATTGCCTGCCGAATTCATAGAGTCACATTGTACAGCAGGTATAAGGATGTCTGTGTAAGATTTTCCTTGCCAGTCGCAAAAACATTATAATTCAAACAGGATTAAGTTAGGGATTATCCACTTCTGTCGTTGGCTGCAGCATAAGAGTTGACAGAGCAATGACAATGTCATTATTCTCAATGTGCATAATGGCTAACGGCTATTAAGGATTAAAAATAATAGTTGCCCGGTTACTAGACTAGTGTCAAATTGCATTTTGTTTAAAACAATGTGGAATCACTGTCGCCAGCGATAAGTTGATCGTGATTCCCTTTTCCATTGTCTTTTTTCTGCCTCTTACTTTTCTCTTACTACGTTTTCTGTCAGCAGTTTCCAATTCCTTCTATCTACCATTTTTGTCATTCTTCTCCCACTCTTTCTAGGTCACTTTTAATGCAATCCCATCGCAATTTCGGTCTTTCTCGCCTCCATTTCCCCTCCACTTTCTGGGAATCTGCTCTCTTTGTCAGTTTTTCATCTGCAATTTTTCTACATGACCAGCCCGTGTTCTGCGGACCAATTTCTTCTTAGACCTTTCCTTCACTCCAATCTCCACTCTACAAGTTCATCCATTTTCTCTTATCAGCTCTCTTAACTCCACGATAATTCTTACCAAGTTTTTTTGCCAATGCGGACCTTCTCCTGTTGTTTCTCTGTTAGTGCCATCGTTTCTTGTGCATTCATATATACCGGGGTAACACACAAGCTGAGCACATTTCCTTGACGTTTACGTGGTGATGTGCATCTCCCATCACCCTTCGACCCCTCCAAGCGTTTGCCCCCGTCTGTGATCCTCGTTGTAACCAAAGCAATTAATCTAGCGGATTTTACACTGGGAAAATGCCACTTCCTATCGTGAATTGATCAATTGTAATACGCAACGATACATGTTGTGAAGTTATTTGTTATTGAACACCAACGCAAAGTACATCATCTATGTTAAGGTAGGTATGTTTAACTATTGTTTCATCAGAGTAAATGACTACATATACATGTTGGTATTTGTCATGGTCTTTGTCAGTAGGTCTGGGAGAGTAGAGCGAGGAATGTGATGGTTGGCTATATGCTGATATCATGTAGGGGTTTTGGGTTCGTGTCTCTTTAATAATATGTCTTTTGTCTCATACTTTCTAACTTTGACATCTTCTTTGAATGGTTTTGCTCAACTGCCAGCCATATTGGTCAGTGCACTTGGTTGTCATTTTAAGCGAGTTGGGTTTAAAATAAAAAATATATATATATATATATATATATATATATATATATATATATATATATATATATATATATATATATATATATATATATATATATGTATATATCCCGCAAGACACAGGGAAAACAGGGAAGGTACAATTGCCAAATTTTCCCAAAAGTGACCTTGTAATATACATGTCCAAGTAGCCCAATGGGCCAAACTGCAGTCTATTGTCGTGGGTTGTCAGGCAGCTCGCTGCAGCGTTATACTTATCAACAAAGAGGCACACGCACTACTGTGGTACGTTCCACTAACCGTGTCCGACGTAAACCACTCACGCGTGACTAGGCCAGGTGAGACGGTATTCACGGGCCACTGAACAACAAACCACAGCGTGTTAGTGTTTGACTTCGGAGGTCGATCTTGAAAATGTTATGTCGCATTAATAGATAAAAACTTGAAAATGTACGATATATAAGCGTCTTACTATTGTCTGCAAAAAGCGGTTCCCATATGCAACTGCAGGTGTCGCCTACGCAGTTGTATTGTTTATGTTTCTAGACAAAGTCGCGATCACAACGCCTTTTACAAAGAAGGAGGAGCTCTACAAGGACATTTACAGACTTCGAGATCGGCAAAAGCAGTGCGTGCTTTATCAGCGAGTGGCGCCGCTCAGCGGTCTAATGAGAAACTCCTAGTACTTCTGTATTTCCTCTAAAGCCCCTTTGAGCCATGTATGTCCTGTCGCTCTCCGCACTACTCATCTTGGCCGCCACCGTCGAACGTCGGTAAGTTGTAATAGTCATAAGCGTCTACTTCCGCTTAAATGATTAACCTAATCTGTCGCTTTATGATGAATAACGAACATATACCAATTACACATCGGACAATCTGTCGGGCAAATTTAGTACAGACGTGCTCATAAATCTTTTGTACTTTTCATGAACGTTAATAGTCAAGATACAAAGTTGCTGTTATGTTTTTTAGAGACGGTTCTTGTTGTTTCTAAAAATGCTTGCTAAGTGGTCATTGTCACTCGAATTAGGTAAATTTGTGTTGAAACTTGCACATGAAAAGGGCAACTTTATAACGGTATGTTCTCACTGTTCCGGTCTCGAAATGGATGCACATAAACAGTCGCCATGTTCCAAAATTGTATGCAGGTTTTCTGTGTGGGTGGTGGGTTTATTGGCGTTGATTTCTTATCTTAATCGCCTCATTGCTGTCTCTTGTTCTCCAATCCGACTCCTTCCCTCTCTACAAATGTGCCTCACAGTCTACTATGTGATTCTGCTGAGTCACGTGATCCGTGGCCGCTGATGTGTACATATATTTTTCCGCTGTTCTTCAGTTTGCTGATGATTTATCAGCGTCTTCGTTTTGTTATCTCATTGACTGTGATTTTAACCAATGGATAAACGCATCACATGTCTTTGGATCTTCTGAATTTAGCAGACAACTCAATACTAGTTCTGTTGCAGGTGATGCGGTTACGTGCTACAAGTGCAAAGGCAACGTGACGAGCGCCTGTGGGGAGTCGCTGGTCAACGTCAACGGCATCGCCTTGTGTGTCGGCGATTTCTGCCTCTTGCGCAAATATCAGAAATCTGGTACGGAATGGTTTGAGATCACAATGGATTCATTTACTCCATACTACGGGTGCAATATAATTTCAAATATTGCAAAATTACTTACCGGACCAAGCGTATAGACAACTACATTTAAACCGGTTAGGAATAGGTACTCGCTTGAGGAATAGTGTCATAGTTTCTAGCCGAGTTACCCAGAGGTGCTCTGGGAAACAAAGGCAGTCAATTGCGCTGAAATGTTTGAATTGCGATTGTGATCTCTGATGTCCCAGCACCACAGCACTGCATGAATGTGTTAGAAAGCCCCTGGGAGCACTTAGGGTTACCACACGTCCCTTGAAATACGGAATATTCCGTAATTATGAAATACACATTGTATCATTTATAAAAGGAACAGGGATACGTCCCACATTTTCCGTGTGGTGGGTGGCAACCCTGGGAGCACTTCCACAATCCACTTCTACAAAAGTACTCTCCCGCGCTAAAACGTTTTGAAAATTACATTACATTGTTGAGTGTGAACCAGAATTATGTCTCGTGATCGCGCCGTGTCGTAAAAAAATATTAACGTAGGAGATAATCCATTCATCGGCTATAGGCTTCCACGTTCTCCACACCTCGGAAATTGTTTTTAAAAGTATAATTCTACGAACCAACCGTGTGGGTCCGCTAGATCGCTTGCAACATTTCAGTCCGATACTTGCACATTTGACGGAAATGTGGGTTCATAGACAGGCAGCCGGGCGGGCGGGCGGGCGGGCGGGCGGGCGGGCGGGCGGCGGGCGGGCGGGCGGGCGGGCGGGCGGGCGGGCGGGCGGGCGGGCGGGCGGGCGGGCGGGCGGGCGGGCGGGCGGGCGGGCGGGCGGGCGGGCGGGCGGGCGGGCGGCGGGCGGGCGGGCGGGCGGGCGGGCGGGCGGGCGGGCGGGCGGGCGGGCGGGCGGTGTTGCTATCTTCACTCATGTTCACTTGTTATGTTCACAGGTAAAATAGTCCGCGATTGCTACACGGTGTCAAAAGGGGTTGGCGAAAACAAATGCATCCATTCAAACAACATCGTCACATGCACCTGTGACACCAACCACTGCAACCAGCCGAGCGTCAGTTACTGGGGCCAGGCTGACCGATGGAACGGGTCACCGGGTGTCCACAAGGGTATTACCACGTCAGTGCTCATCGTTGCAGTTGTCGCCATTCTAGCCATCCATACGAACGTATTCTAACGGTCCACATTAAATCCCACAGCGTCATGTGATAATCCAAAGTAAACATCGATAATCAGAATTACTTATCGTTTTGCAAAACTAAACGTGATCACAGAAGCTTGTCGTATTGTTGACACACAGGCAGATACTTAGGCAAACTCCATGCCATCATTGTAACACGGTTTTGTAACAAACCATATTACATTTGTTTATGTTGCGTACATTTGTTTCATTGTTACTGCCTTCGTGAGACCATAGGTAGATAACTACACCATTTTCAGTATGAGCTGCTAAATATTATCAATACATATTATAAGTTTGAGAGTTGACAAACTATCAGAGAGAGAGAGAGAGAGAGAGAGAGAGAGAGAGAGAGAGAGAGAAGAGAGAGAGAGAGAGAGAGAGAGAAGAGAGAGAGAGAGAGAGAGAGAGCTGTGGCTCACGGGTAGAGCTTCGGACTCTCGACTAAGAGGACCCGGGTTCAGACCCTGTGCTGCGGTGTTATCACCTTGGTCAAGTTATTTCACTCTACGTTGCTCCAGATCATTCAGCTGTATAAATGAGCACCTGGCTACAGACAATGGTGGATATGTAGCATATGGCTGGATGCTTCCCAGAGAAGTTGAGATGGTGTCTAATTGAACAGGTCTGCCAGGGAAGTAAGGTGTAAAGCGCTTTGAGCAATCCTGAGGATTGGATACTGCGCTATATAAGAACTTACCTTTTTATATTGTATATATAGTTTTATATACACTACTATGTTTCTAAGCAACACGTGTGTTTCAAGTAAGTAAATAGATTATAGTTTGTCTTTTTTGTTCTTTAAGCGTCTGTCTAGTTCCATCATGCAATTTGTTATGTTGTTATGTTCATCCTGTTTCTTCATGTTGTTTGTCAGAAGTATTGGCGAATCTCCATGGTTACACAACAACGACAGATTAAGATCGGGCTGATAAAATACTTCTATGGATGTGTGGAATAAACGCTCGAATGTCTGTTGTGATTGACTCTCCTTTGTCTGCAAAATAGTGTTCGATATTTGCTCAAAACACTCGTAGGACTTGTGCAATAATATAAATATTTACGTACGTAGACACTCAGGCGGGGACACATGCACACGTGACCCGTCACACGCGCCCACTCACACATCCACACAAACATATACACGCACGCATGCACGTCACCGTACACTACACACAAACATCTCCCACATGCACCCGAAGATAACTGAAATATTCTCCGACTATCCTCGAGCCTCTGGTTTTCATTGCTTTATGACGTGGATGTGGTTTGATGTTGAGTATCCGCAGGACTACGCCAGAAGAAATCGCCGTGTATGTTTTAGTGAGGCGTGATCACGCATGCTTGCTTGCATACCTACGTGCATGCATGCATACACACATGGTTTGCATAAATATACACATACATGTTTACATACATGTACACACGTACGTACTACGTACGTAATACGTACGTACGTACAGTACATACATACATACATACATACATACATACATACATACATACATACATACATACATACATACATACATACATACATACATACATACATACATACATACATACATACATACATACATACATACATACATACATACATACACACATACACAAACATACATTTTGCTTTTATACATACATACACACTGTCACGCATATGCACACACACATACACACACACACACACACACACACACACACACACACACACACACACACACACACACACACACACACACACCACACACACACACACACACACCACACGCACACGCACACGCACACACACGCACACGCACACGCACACGCACACGCACACGCACACGCACACACACACACCACACACACACACACACACACACACACACACACACACACTAACCCACACAATACAAACTACACGTACCACAACAACAGCTGCAACTACCAACAAAACTGATATTTCCACTGACGAATCGCACACACAATCTTCTGCCAGTTTCGCGGTGTCCATGCCGCCAGGTCAGTCTTCTGCCAGTGGCGAGGACGTCTTACGCATTACGCACGGCCGACGTGAACTTGCCCCAGCTGACGTGAGGCGCGTTGAGCACGCGCGTGGTGATGATGGCGATGACGACGACGGAGATGAAGACGTAGCAGGTGAAACAAACTCGGTCACACACCATCGCCAACTGAGCCCAGTCGAACCGCGTTGCCCTCAGAGCTGCCCTCTCAGACGTCTCCATGTTCATGTGCGTCAGACACGTTAGGATGCTGCGCTGTACGCGCTTGTATTCTGGCGTGTCCGTCACGTCTGGTCGATTGCCGAAGGGCCCCTGGTCGGCGTCTTGCTCTACTAGAGACGGACGTTCTGCCTCAGCCCCGCCGACCCCGAAGGCATTGCGCACGGCGTGCATGCCGAACAGCAGCATCTTGCGCGTGAGCTCGATCTATTGGCAAGATACTGATACTTAACAAGTATATAATATATACTTGTTAAGTATCAGTATCTTGCCATATATATATATATATATATATATATATATATATATATATATATATATATATATATATATATATTATATATATATATATATATATTATATATATATATATATATATATATATATATATATATATATATATATATATATATATATATATATATATATATATTATTACACAATTTATATACACACTAACACATTAAAAATATAATTATAATAATAGTAAATTAATAAATTAAATTTTCAAATATTTGTTTATTAATTTACTATTATTATAATTTAATTTGTTTAAAGTTTAAAAAAAATGTGTGTATGTATGTGACTGTGTGTATAATATATATATATATATACTGCATTTGCTTATATAGGTATTTTATACACACACATACACACATTATATATTATAATTATAATAGTAGTAAATTAATAAATAAAAAGTATAGACATGTACGACGTACCTTCTCCTCCTTCTGCTTACGCTTCACCTGCGGCATCATCTTCAGCCGGCGTCCGATGCTGTGACGGACGAGTCGCTTCGCCCACGTCGGCATGCGACACTGGTGCTCGCCGCGGTAGTGGATCTGTACGACCGCCACGTTCAAGATGGTCGACATCGCCGTCAGAATCTGCACTTGCAGCAGGTAGTGTTCTGAAATACCGCCGTGTGGCGCACCGTGTGTGTGTCACGTGACCAGCCCCACACCATAAGCAGGTTGCTAAGCGAACAACTATTTAGTAGTCGTATTTCGTAAGAATAATACCAATGAACGGGGGATGGTAAACATGTGGATACGCGGAACCAACATCATAAATGAAAGCTAAGTTGTTTAGGTGATGATGATGATGATGATGATAAACTTTTAAAAGCAGAACATTTACGTCGACCTTTCTATACTGGCGCTGAGGATAGTCACTGCCAAAGTGCTCTGTAAAGAACGAAAGAGTATTGACGTGTTTGCAGAGATCGTTGGCTTTGGCCAATCAGTGTAATCCAACTACAAACATATTTGGACCGAAAGTATGGAAATTCCGGGAAACTCACAACAATTATCCGTTTGAGCTCTGCATAATTCAGAATACAATCAACTGCTTTAAAATATCCATCGATCGTTGTGCCGAGGACATCTGGAACACTGTTTGAGTAACTTGTCCTTTTTCGAAAGCAGTACTTCTGCCTCGACCTGACGCGGTCTTACCAATAAGAGGGAGCATTCCCGAGGGAGGGGGAAGAAGAGCGACGACGACGACGGTGTAGACCATGTGTGAGAGGAAGACGATGACGGAGAGCAGGGCCTTCTCTCCGCTCTCCACCGGCAGGTAGAAGCTCGACGTCGTCAACAGCACCATGAAGAACAACGGCAGGAACAGCGCGATCAGGTAGTAGGTGCCTCGGCGCTGCAACGACCATCGATACTCTTACACCCCGATACTTTTACACGCCGATACTCTTACACCCAGATACTCTTACACGCCGATACTCTTACACGCCGATACTCTTACACCCCGATACTTTTACACGCCGATACTCTTACACACCGATACTCTTACACGCCGATACTCTTACACCCCGATACTCTTACACGCCGATACTCTTACACGCCGATACTCTTACACCCCGATACTTTTACACGCCGATACTCTTACACCCCGATACTCTTACACGCCGATACTCTTACACGCAGATGATCTTACACCCGATACTCTTATATCCCTGGACTTTTACACCCCGATACTCTTACACACGGATGATCTTACATCACGATACTCTTACACCCCGATACTCCTACACCTCGATACTCTTACACCCCGATACTCTTACACCCCGATGCTCTTACACCCCGATGCTCTTACACCCCGATACTCCTACACCCCGATACTCTTACACCCCGATGCTCTTACACCCCGCTACTCCTACACCTCGATACTCTTACACCCCGATACTCCTACACCCCGATACTCTTATACGCCAATGATCTTACACCCCGAAACTTTTACACCCCAATACTCTTACACCCCGATAGTTTTGCACCCCGATACTCTTACACCCCGATGCTCTTACACCCCGCTACTCCTACACCTCGATACTCTTACACCCCGATACTCCTACACCC